>RJVU01073043.1:654082-667031 GCA_003731715.1 Anabarilius grahami | reverse complement strand
TGTGACATATCAGGACACAAATGTGTATAATGACATGGGTATGACATAGGTATTTCAAAAAGAGGTGACTTATGAGGACATTACCCATGTCCCCAGTTTTCAAAAGGCTTATAAATCATACAGAATGAGTTTTTGTGAGAAAGTAAAAGTGTGCACAGTTTCCTGTGATGGTTAGGTTTAGAGGTAGGGGTAGTGTAGGGGGATAGAAAATACGGTTTGTACAGTATAAAAACCATTACGCCTATGGAATGTCCCCACAATTCACAAAAACGAACGTGTGTGTGTGTTTGTGTGTGTGCGCGTGCGTGTATAAAGATAGAGACTGTTGTAATTATTTATCTGCCCAGTGGGGAGACAAGAGTGTGTGTGTTTTGATGTTTATTAAAAGCTTGTGATACTGCATAGATGTATAATTTAGTGAGTTTCAGGGCTGTGTGTTGATGTGTATAATTATGAGTGTGTATAATGGCACGTGTGTGTAAATGCTGCAATTAGAGGGAACTACGACCCTTTAAGCCTGTTTGTCTGACGCCTGTGAACTTCCAAAATTAGACCCTAGACTCACACACTGCCATTTCAGAAAGCAAACAAACAACTTTTTCATTATGAACTTTGATTCACTTTAAACAAGAAAATTATTATACATGTCAACACGAAATCAAACCGTGTATACCCCTATATTTACTATAGTAATACACATGACCAACAATACCTAACCTGATTAGTCATGGTTGTGGCTCTTTTATATAGCTTTATATTCAATCAAGGCATTGTTGTGGGAAAAGACAGCTGTTGCTATTATTGTTTTAACCAGGGGTTTTTCCTTTGAGCTATCTTGTAATTAATTTTTTTTGACAGGCTTAATCCTGTCTGGTTCCCATTTTAATTATTTTGCTTAAACTATTTTATTGTGGGGGCTGTCACGTTACACATGCAGCAAGGACGAATTCAATTTATAAAAAGTGACAATAACATTGTTAAAAAAATCTAATTCAAATAAAAAACATTCTTTTGAACTTTTTATTTGCCAAATAAACCTGAAAATATGCATCACAGTTTTCAAATCAGCATATTAGACTGATTTCTGAAGGATCATGCGACACTGAAGACTGGAGTAATGATGATGAAAATTCAGCTTTGCATCACAGGAATAAATTACATTTTAAAATGTATAAAAATAGAAAACAGTTATTTTATTTTGTAATGTTTAAAAATATTACTGTTTTGACTGTATATATATATATATATATATATATATATATATATATATACACCGATCAGGCATAACATTATGACCACCTTCCTAATATTGTGTTGGTCCCCCTTTTTCTGCCAAAACAGCCCTAGAACCCTGAAGGTGTGCTGTGGTATCTGGCACCAAGATGTTAGCAGCAGATCCTATAAGTCCTGTAAGTTGTGAGGTGGGGCCTCCATGGATCGGACTTGTTTGTTCAGCACATCCCACAGATGCTCGATTGGATTGAGATCTGGGGAATTTGGAGGACAAGTCAACACCTCAAACTCGTTTTTGTGTTCCTCAAACTATTCCTGAACCATTTTTGCTTTTGTGGCAGGGCGTAGAGGCCACTGCAACCAGGGAATACTGCTTCCATGAAAAGGTGTACATGGTCTGCACTCTGCAACAATGCTTAGGTAGATGGTACGTGTCAAAGTACCATCCACATGGATGGCAGGACCCAAGATTTCCCAGCAGAACATTGCCCAAATCATCACACTGCCTCCGCTGGCTTGCCTTCTTCCCATATCCTGGTGCCATGTGTTCCCCAGATAAGCGATGCACACGCACCCTGCCATCCAAGTGATGTAAAAGTAAACATGATTCATCAGACCAGGATACCTTCTTCCATTGCTCCATGGTCCAGTTCTGATGCTCACGTGCCCACTGTTAGAGCTTTCGGCAGTGGACAGGGGTCAGCATGGGCACCCTGACTGGTCTGTGGCTATGCAGCCCCATACGCAACAAACTGCGATGGACTGTGTATTCTGACAACTTTCTCGCAGAACCAGCATTAACTTCTTGAGCAATTTGAGCTACAGTAGCTCGTCTGTTGGATCGGACCACACAGGCCAGCCTTCGCTAACCCTAACCTTAACATGCATCAGTGAGCCTTGGCTGCCCATGACCCTGTCGCTGGTTCACCACTGTTCCTTCCTTGAGCCACTTTTGATAGATACTGACCACTGCAGACTGGGAACACCCCACAAGAGCTGCAGTTTTGAAGATGCTCTGACCCAGTCGTCTAGCCATCACAATTTGGCCCTTGTTAAACTCGCTCAAATCCTTACACTTGCCCATTTTTCCTGCTTCTAAAGGCCCCGATATACTTCAAACGAAATCGAAGAACAAACTGATGTGACGTAATTTCGAACAAAATCAGGCCAAAACGAAGTTCGTTTTGTGTTCTTTTTGGAAGTTCGAAACACCTTCGTACTACCATTGGTCAGTGACGATGACGTTATAGGAGGTGTGCGCCAAGGCTCCGCCTTCACTCGCATGGAACGCTTCTTTGACTCATTTCGAGTGTTTGAGTTCGTTGAGGTAAGATCTCCGCGGGTGAAAACATGAACACACTGGATAGCCGCTTTATAGTACAAAATGAAGTTGTACTTTGTTTGATACTGTAAAGCTGCTTGATTTTAAGCAATCTATTGAATAAAGTGCTATACAAATAAACGTGACTGGAGTGCTAATTTGCAGAGCTAACATACCCATGTTGTTATGATCAGACGCTTTTCTTATGCTTTCTATAAAAAATGCTTGCTGTTTTCTCATTTTGTTGTGTTTATTTTGTTACTGAGAAGAAAGTGTACAGCACATATTTACAGATTCATCGAAACATCGCTCTCAGCAGTGTGGGCGGCGTCAGATGTTCGTTTATCGCTGGTCACGCATTTCGAACTTTGTTTTACCCCTAAACGAAGAACAAAAAAGAACTTCATTTGAAGTATATCGGGGCCTTAACACATCAACTTTGAGGACAAAATGTTCAGAGATAATCAGTGTTATTCACTTCACTGGTCATAATGTTATGCCTGATCGGTGTGTGTGTGTATAAAAAAAATGTATAACCCCCAAACTTTTAAAATGTAGTAGTGTATAAAATAATATTTAATGAAAATATAAATTTCACAGCTTCCAAACAACTCTCCCCTTCTGCTGATATCAACAAGATCTTGCAGTCTATTGCATAATGTTAACCATATTCAGGTCTGGCTTCAATCTGGTCTAGAAAGTCCAACTTTCATGATTCAATCAATTCTTGATGGATAAAATCGAGTCTTAACTTACGTAATTTTTCTTGTTGAGTATGTTGTTTTTGTATCACTGTTAAATGCATTAAAATGGATTTTGACAGAATGATAATTTGAGCTTTACTGGGGTTGAGTTGGATGCTGCATATTGTTTTTGTCACACTCATGTTTGATGTATAATGGACTTACAGCAGAGGGATTTGATGGCCATGGTGTGATGTTGATTTTCTGAAGCAATACAGGACCGCAGACAGATGACGAAGATGTTTCCGAAGCAAATGATGAAGGCGACGACCCAGACAAACACGCGCAGAATGATGTTTGCGAGCAGATTCTCAAAGGATGAGATTCCGTCTGTGTTTGGCTTGCAGCTCCGCACATTAGGAGAATATCCACAGAATTCAAATCGCTTAAAATAACTGAAATAATCCAACACATAAATGACAGAAAAAGAGAATAGAAAAGCAAAATAGTTTTACACAAAAATGCATACTTCATTAATGACCAAATATATAAAGATATTAAAAACATTTATTTCACTCTGGTTTATGGAATTGCTAACTCAAATGAACATTCTGAGGCAACATTGAAGCATTATTCGAGAACCAGTTCAGTCTGATTTGTCTGAAATCATTCAGATGGGTTTTGTGTACTCAATCAACCAATATGACTCTATTCATTACTTACATTTCAGTGGTTTACACAAAGCTTTCATATGACTTCAGAGAACTTGAATATAGCGCACAAGTCATATGAACCACTTCTATGACCATTCACTTAAATTTTATGGAAAAGAATCATCAGGATAATCAGACACAAATTCATCTTTTGTGTTCCGCAGATAAAAGAAAATCATTTAGAATGACACAAAGATGAGTAAATGATGGCAGAATTCATTAAGAAAACATAACCTAATACTTCCACCCTAAATGAACCTTTTACCCTGCTTTAAAATCAAACACTGCAGCCCGAGCAGAGTATCTGTTCCTCTGTCTGTTCTTAAAACGTGTTTCACTACAGCACACACACAAACAGTTCTGTTCACATTTATGTCCTTATCCAACTCATCAACAGCTTCGTAAAATGCAGAGCTAACCTTCTATTGATGTCACAGTCTGCTAGAGTGGGCCTGTCTCAGATCAAAAGTGAATTTTTAGCACGGCTGATATCTGCAAAGTAACAATCCTGAAAAACCTCATCTCCACATCAAAGTGTCGACAGGTTCAGCATGAGGTTCAGCAGTTACTTCAGTACAGCATCTCTTGGCACGCGGCGGCGGCTCTTTTGTTCGGTGCTGATGTGGAGGGGACTCATTCCTCATAATGAAATGATGGCATTCCATTTAAAAATCTCTCTGAAGGCCTATACTCTACTGATTTTTTATTTCATTTTCATTTCTCCAGAGGGGAACACATCTGTTCTGGAGATATTAAATCTTATGGAAGAAAAGTTAAAGATAATTCTCAAGCAGAGAGAGGCACGGTAATCTTGTGAAAGATCAAGAGTTCAAGGTGAGCTATATTTACCAGCGGGCTTGACTTTTCAAATGCAGTAATCATTTACCCTCCGACCGACAGCTACCATCCAGCCTACATTCAAGAGTAAGACCTCTCTCTGCTCTCTCGCCCTCTATCTCACTCAGAGGGCGTGCTGTGTGACTTACTGGCTTAATGGAGGTTTTTGTTGTGTTTGTCTTGACTCATGAGAGACTATGGTGTACAAGGAATTTGAGAGCAAATTTAAAGGTCTGGAACATACTGATTTCATCTGTTTCTTCATGTAATCACAGATAGATTCGATGATGGTGAGATCAGATCTCAGTGTAGAGCACCGGCTGTTGTCAGACTCCTTGTGCATACAAAAATCTCACTGGATTATTACAATTAATGGCAAAATTAATGTTTGGAAATGTGAACTGATATTTCCTACTGACACTACAGCAAAAGATATAAATAACTGACTTAAAACCCTTTTTGGGGGGTGGAAATACTGACGTGCCTAAGACTTTTGCACAGTATATAAAGAATAAGATGCCAATCTAAGTTTTCAAATATAATTTTAGTATGCTCACATGTGAGTGAGGTTAGTTAGGGGCCGGAACATCCTGATACTGATGTTGGGAATCTCCACCTCTTCCATACTCCTGCACACAGAACAGACAGATGCAGATTTTACCTTCACTTCATTTTTTATCCAGAACACAAGTACATTTTCAAAGCCAATAAAAGTAGAGAACTGTAGACCAATAAAGACCATAACTCTTCGAAGCAGTGTTTTGAAATCGCCCATCTCTAGATATTGTTGAATAAAGTCATTATTTAGTTTTTTTGACGCACAAAAAGTATTCTCGTCACTTCATAATATTAAGGTTGAACCACTGTAGTCACATGAACTGTTTTAAATATGTCTTTAGTAGCTTTCTGGGCATCTGAAAGTGTTAATTATTTTGCTGGCAATGGAGGCCTGACTGAGCCATCGTATTTTATCAAAAATATCTTAATTTGTGTTCCGAAGATGAACGAAGGTCTTACGGGTGTACAGAATTTTCATTTTTGGGAGAACTAACCCTTTAAGAATCTGAGGATTTTTTTTTTTTTTTTTTTTTTTTTGCTCTCTGTTCTTTTTTGCCATGATGCCAGGAATTGTTAATTTCTGACCCTGGTCAGCAGGATTCACAAGGGATTGAAATAGCTGAGTGGGCTGCAGAAAACGGCAGTATAGAAATGCAAGGCCAACAAGCTTTTCCTGGATCTATGTCCTTTCATATACAACCTGGAACACCATCAACCAATTGTTGGCGTCTGATTTTAGGATTATAGTTAGGGTTCACATTAAGTTGAATTTCTATTACCCTTAGAAAAATCATAAATGAGATTTATTTAATGTCTCAGTTGTTTCTCCTAGACAGAAAGGAGATTAAATCAAGAGCAAATGGTGACTTTAACTTTTGTTTAATGTCCTGCAAAAGTTTCATAAGATCTCATTTATTTTACAGCTCTAAATACTTTATGCCAACAACTGTTTAATTTGGTTCAATCTTTATTTTGCCGTAGAATTTTAAGGAGTCTCCAGCTCTTCTGAGCAGTAAAAAATGTCTTCTGAGTATGATTGGCTGAAAGGAATGAATTTCCAGAAACAACATATGATGTCGATCCAGGAACATGTCCTACTTCTGTAAATCACGTGGTGCAGGTCTACAGAGCTCAAACCAGCAAAAGTGTGAAGACGACACTGAGCTGCTTCACTTCAAGACACTGTATGGAAAATTCTAGGACCTGAACGCTTTTCAAACCTGCACGTTCTCCAATAAAACATGCAAAAATGAATCTAAATTCTATCCATTATTAAAAACCATACCCTTAGAATGAAACATCAATTAATATTAAAATTATATGTGTTTGCAACCATGATTAGCTGCCTAATCAGAACCAGCATAAAGAGCTAATTCAATGTGACTTTAGAAATTTAATTATTCTCTGATTAACAGTCTGAGGTCATTGACATGCTGAGACAGATAGTCATGAACCAAAAGTGAATGTCATGTAATTATGATGTAGATTTCTGCAAACATCATACACACATGAATAATTACAAGCCCTCTCCTAATACACAGCATCATTATAATAACATAATTGATGTTGTGTTTACTCCTGTTTACTCACAGCGACTGAAGATTCACCAAACTGTCAAATTGATTGCTGTATATGTGTTCCAGGGGATTGTTGGAGATATTCCTATAACAAACACACACAAACAGTAAAACAGTTATTGATAAAATCCATAATATGCTTCTGTGATTCATAAGGCTTGTCACTTCATCCAAAGAGGCTTTCAACCAATCAATGAATAACTGGGCAGATCAGCACAGATACAAGTGAATAACACTGCGGCATTGCTCTACTGAGGGACCTCAAGAAAGAAAATTGTACAGCTTTTAAGCTTAAAACAAGGAGTTTTAGACACAATTTGCACCATAAATAATAAAGTACAGAATGTGGCTCTCACAGCTGTTTGAGGTTCTGGAGGTTCTGGAACAGAGATGGAGGCAGGTCTTTAATCTGGTTCAGAGACACGTCTCTGTAAATCAAATCACAGCAAATTCAGCAGCTCATTTTTCACCTTAATCATTCACTAAATAGATAAAACAAACGAAAAATAAAAGATCCTCAAATAGAAGCTTTGTTCCAACACTTGTGTCAGCAAGTGTCTCTCTTTGTCTTTCTCTCTTTGCCTTCAAATCTCTGCAGAGATATGACGAATGTCTTTTTTTCTATTCAAAACAAACACATGACCAGGGCGGTCCAGCTCCAAAAATTAAGGAAAAAAGTGCTTCATATACCAAACATGTGCACTATATTCAAAGTCTCCGGAAGCCGTGCGATAGTGTGAAAAACAATACTTATTGACTCCAAATTTTGACCTCGATCTTAGCTGTCAAATCTCATCTGTGAATGTATACCGACTTCAGCCCTTTTGTGTTTTTCATTTCATTTCATTGCTTTTTTTTTTGTATGGGAGATAGTTATATAAACATCTCTTTTTTTGTGGGTTCAAGGGAAGAAATAAAGAAATGTGGGTTTGGAACAACATGAGGTTGAGTAAACAAGAAGGAGAGAGAATTTTCATTTGTTGGTGAACTAACCCTTAAAATTCACAAATAGAGTTCTCTCTCTCTGGCACAAACATTTTTATAAGCAATGAGCTGAAAAAATGATGACAAAAAATGTAATCTAGGGACTACATTGAAAAAAAAACGCGTTCACTTAGTGTGTGTGTGTGTGTGTGTGTGTGTGTTTGTGTGTATACTCACAGGTCTATCAATCTTTGCATGTCTGCAAATGTTCCCTCCTCAATGGTGCTGATGTGGTTTCTCCTCAATGCTCTAAACCAGAAAAAGACACACATATAATAACACTCAAAATTCCCCTTTTCACCAATTCCTTCAGTGCTGCAGAATGAAGTCAAATAGTGTGAATTCAGGTTGATTGGGAAACTTTTTCCAAGTCATCTCAATGGCAAAAAGTGTCCCAATCACCCTGAATTCATCCTACATCTATACGTAAATCAGCTCTGTTTCTATCGCTGAGTCTTAAGAGAGTCCGAAGAGCACACTTAAGAACTATCCATATCATCATGTTCATGCTTCCAGGAATTATCTCAAACATTTTCTATAATGCTTATATAAAGACAAACTAACAGTCACAGATTAGGTCTGAAAAGCACTGGATGTATCGAACACATGAAATATTTGAATTTTTGAAGAAATGTACTCTTTTGTGATAACTGAAACAGCTTTTAATTGAGGAATAAAGTGAATTAATTGGATCAGATATCACAACA
Source organism: Anabarilius grahami (assembly GCA_003731715.1). Classification (NCBI taxonomy): domain Eukaryota; kingdom Metazoa; phylum Chordata; class Actinopteri; order Cypriniformes; family Xenocyprididae; genus Anabarilius; species Anabarilius grahami. The sequence goes on along the minus strand of RJVU01073043.1, from coordinate 658,418 downwards.
AACAAACACTGTCACTTATGTTGATTTAGTAATATCCTCCCGTACAAGTATAAAAGAGAATTCAGTTTCTCAAATGTGAGAATAATTAACCCTTTGATGAAATGTACATTTTCATCAAGGTGTCAATGGGAGTTTCTTCAATGATTATATAATCACTTATAGCCCTGTGGAAGAAGAAAATAAAATCCCTTAAAACACACGTTGCATGCTCACAGTAGTTTATTTGTCCAATAATGATAGGCCAGCATATGCATCAAAGGAGAATTATGTAATTTATTTGATATTTTCTTACCCAACACATTTAATTTCTACTAAATTTCAGATTATGTAAATCTATATACTGTACAAAATAGCATTCTGGGGTGGAAATTAAATCAAATTGTGTAAAACAGTCAGATACAGTGTATAATTAAAAGGCATTTAAAAAATAGCAAAAATAATTAATGAAATATTTAAATCTGTTAGTTTTAATTCAAAACAACCCCTGGCCCATAAAAGTGCCTGGAGTTGAAGAAATACCAAAATACAGTGGAAGAGTGAGAGAGAAGCTGTCGTGATGCTGCGAGCTCCGTCCCTCAGGACAGCGTGTCCTTCAAATGTCACTGATAGATCAAATCAAAGGCCTTACACCACAGCACCAGATATTCGTGATGCATATCAACACGTACATCTAAAACATGAGTAATTATTGTAATTTATTCATTCCCGATGTCTTTAATCTGCTATGCTCTTAAATTATTCATTTCAACCTAAATCTGCATTTATTTGTAAGTGTTTCCAGCCGAGCCGAGAGACTCATGAGGAGCTTTAGATGAGTCCCGCTTCTCTCTCCTTCTCCCACACTCAGCTGTGACAAATAAACACTCTATAATATAAATACCCTGGATCCCACAACACTCTCACTGCAGTTTACATTGTAAGTTACTCTGTGTGTGTGTGTGGGTGTGTGTGTGGGTATGACATAGGTATTACAAAAAGAGGTGACTTATGAGGACATTACCCCATGTCCCCACTTTTCAAAAGGCTTATAAATCATACAGAATGAGTTTTTGTGAGAAAGTAAAAGTGTGCACAGTTTCCTGTGATGGTTAGGTTTAGGGGTGGGGTAGTGTAGGGGGATAGAAAATATGGTTTGTACAGTATAAAAACCATTAAGCCTATGGAATGTCCCCACAATTCACAAAAACAAACATGTGTGTGTGTGTGTGGTTACTCACAAGACGGTGAGAGAGGAGCAGTTCTTAAAACTTGATGCCCAGAGAGATGAAATTCTATTACCCTCCATTTCCCTGCAATAAAAAACACCTGCTGCTGATCACTGGAATGTGAAGCAATTGAGTCAAAATTAGTAAAGATCAAGATTTTGGTTTAGAAAAACGGTGGCCCCCAAGCATATTTGGGTTACACTTTATTCCGATGGTCCTATAATTTACTTTTGAGTTTTGAGTCATTAGAGTATTAGTAGACTGTACTAGACTGTTAGGTTAGGGTTAGGGGTTAAAGAGTTAGTTCACCCCAAAACGAAAATTCTGTCATTAATTACTCACCTTCATATCAGTCCAAATCTGTAAGACTCCACGTCTTTCAGGTTCAGTTGAGCTTTTGTTTATGTTTGCTGATCAATGTTTATATGTCAGTGATAGCTTAAATTAAATCTGTTCATCATAAAAAGCAATCAAGTCTCTTCAGAAAATTTGGACTAAACCACTCAATTCATATGGACAATCTCTTTATAAACTTTTTAAAGCATCAAAGTTTCAGTTGCATAGCTGTCTATGGGGGGACAAAAATCTCTCAGATTTCATCAAAAAGGTCTTCATTTGCGTTCCGAAGATTAACGAAAGTCTTATGGATTTGGAACGACATGAGGGTGAATAATTAATGACAAAATTTGTATTTTTGGGTGAACTAACCCTTTGAGGTTTGGGTTTGTAAGTTAACATGTAGTTGCAAAGTTATTGTCTGTTGGGGGACCATCGAAATAAAGTGTAAGCAGATATTAAGCAGATATTCTACTAATGTTCTAATGAGAGTTAGTTGACAAGTAGTTGCAAAGTTACTTACAGTTACCCACATTTGGACACCTAAAGGGGTCATACAGTACTATGAGGAATCAAATTTTTGTTGATTACACTACAAAAATAGACTGTGATTCTCAGAACTCAAAACTTACTTCCCAGTGACAAAAAAACAAAACATTTACAGAAACAGAGCTGCAAAATTGGCTTGTACTTCCACAATTAACTGACCCACTTATCGCCCACATTTGAGCACCAACAAAGTTGGAAAGCTCGAAAGCCGGATATATACTATTACTCCTAGCACCAGAGAAACCAATGATAAGAGTAATGTAGGAATGTCTTTCAAACCGATTACAGGAGGAGTTTCCACAAACAAATGATTTTTGATATTATTCTTAACTAACTTGATGTTTTAGTGGATGTATAAAGTCAGTTCTCCTCAAGTTCATATAGATACCTGAGCAGAGTAGTAGATTGCAATTATAACCATGGTCCACTAATGTTTGACAACCAGAAAGTGTCCAAATGCATTTTTATCTTAATTGTGATTTTAATTAACAGCGCATTTATTGTTTGAAACATATTTTGTAAAATAATTTTACTTTGTGTATACCTATATGTTAATACTTTATGGATCCACTTAATTTAAGATGTAATGCAAGACATTTAAGTGTCATATTTATCACTCACAACCAGTTCAGACGGGGCATCTCAAGGCAAATCGAGGTTTTAGGAAACTGTTCAACAGAGTTATTTAATAAAGACCTGCAAAAATACATAAATTCACACTTGAGCTACACAACACAATCAACAGAGTAGTCAGTTTACAAAAAATGAAAAACATTTGACAGGCATCATTTTTCTATCTATCCTCCTCTCTTGTTGGTCTATGCACAATATACTGTAGATTAATCTATTTTATCTATTTGTCAAGGTGAAAATTAAGGTTACTCTTACAGGAAAAATAATGATTTCAGGCCTTCAAAAGACTTTTGACGTAGAGATGATATTCTGTTCTCGTCCAGAATCCTACACATGCAGACAAACACAGATATATTCAAAAGAGTGACCCTAAAAAAAAATCTTTGTTTGGTATCGAGAGCAGGTCAGCCTCAAAGTCTCAATCTGAGCCCTGAAAAAGCTGAGATTCATTTAAATGATTCTGCATTTCATTTTCACAGAGAACAAACACAATCCATCAATTATGTCTGATTGAAAACAAGAAGGAGAAACAGCCTAATAAACAAGAAGAATGAGACAAAGAAAATAGCAATTCCTATTTGAATCGTACCTATCATCTCATTTCATCCAGCATGTGAGTGTGTAGGTGTCTATGTTTTTCTACTTACAACCACTCCAGACTGCTGAGGTCACCAAATATCCCTGCTTTTAGAGACACAATCCTATTTTGACTCAAAAAACTGCAAAAATGATAGAGACAGAACAAGACAAAGAGAAAGAGAAGTACACATTAACGGAGGTCAAATGTTTAAATGGGTTGTGTTAAGGTTTTGTCATTACAAAGGCCATCTACAATATAACTATCACTGCTGTTCCTTCTGCCTCTAGTCAGTGATTTCCTTCGTTTTTCTCTCTATCGTTCCTGCCTCTAGTTGGCTGATTAATGTTAGTAGCCTATAATGTTGATAAGATCACCAGTTGTGTATACAGAAGCAGGTCTCTAAGAGTAAGAGCCCAGGTACATTGAAGCATACACACAACGCATTACGGTGCATTAAAATTCATTCTTTGATCATGGATCTGTTCTGCCTGAATCAAGCCTAATCCTCCATCCTCATTATTACATCCTTCTTCTTCTTTTCTTTTACATGGATGAATGGGTGGATGATGAAAGCCTCAGACTGACTGATGGGAAGAAAGGGATGGGGAGCTCATAATTACATACACAGATAGTGATGTACACTTATACATTCATTTAAACAGGAACTCAGGGAAGGATCAATGTAACGTTATACGTGATGTGTCATTGATATGACAGTCACACACAGCCAGCGAACTGTTCATTCATACATTACTCACAGTTTACGCAAAGAGATCAGTCCTGAAAACGCCCTCTTGGAGATAATTTCTATACTGTTACTTTCCAAATGTCTGCAGAGAGAAAGAATATTCACAGTTAGTCATTACTGTAGGTGCACTGTGTGTATTTTGCCTCATTAAAAAGTGTTACAATCGTGGCATCCTACGGTCAGATATTTTTGTCTAAGCTTTTTGCATAATCTAAAATTGGTTGCCATGTGCCTGGTAACCAATTCAATTCTATGCTAGTTTCATGATTCTCGTAGCACTTCATG
>RJVU01073043.1:599641-653992 GCA_003731715.1 Anabarilius grahami | reverse complement strand
TGTAATAACTGGTATAATGTACACTCAGCCAGTCTTTACTGCAAAAAAACCCCTTTGGATTGTATAAGACCCTTGTGCTTTGTGGAATCATCCTGTCAGGGTTTATTTTAAGATAATGATTGGATGAGTCATGAGTCATGATGATGTTATATGATATTTACAAACCCCACTGACAAATATCATTATTATGTACACAACCGTTCAAAAGAAATTCATGCTTTTATTCAGCAAGGATGCATTAAATTGATCAAAAGTGACACTAAATGCATTTATAATGTTACAAAAATGTCTATTTCATTTCACTAAGTCAGCATATTAAAATGATTTCTGAATGTGACACTGAAGGCTGGAGTAATGACTGCTGAAAATTCAGCTTTGCCATCGCAGGAATAAATTACATAAACAGCTATTTTAAATTTTAACAATAGTCCCACAATACTACTGTATTTGCTTTATAAATCTTACCAACCCTAAATGTTTAAGTGGTAGTGTACATATCAGTACACTTACAAACCCTTTATCTGAAACATTATTCCCTAAAAATAGCATATCAGTTATTAGATAAAAAAACTTTCATTATACAATCAATGAACTGACAGAAACGGCATGTAGATCAAAAGAAAAATATATAATCTGTCATTAATTTGAGGTTGCTGTGGGAACAGAAACATTTAAATATTTCAAAGACTCTTTTTTGTTTATTTACATCAAACTATGACAGAGCATATGATGTTTATCTTTATTATGAATTCTTCTAAGCAATGTTTGTCATTTATAATGATTAATTGATGAGATGTCTTGCGAAAGCTTCTCTCTCTCTTTGTCTGTCTGAGAGTAAATGTTGTCTGGCTATACCAAGTGCTACACTGTTGAACTTTGATGGACAATAAAAATGTCATCCTGTCTGAACTCTACAAAGAAAGTTGAGCTTTAAAAACCTCCACGACACTTAAGACGGTGGGTGGGGGGGACTTTTTTTGTCAACAGAAAGGAAAAACTGTAAGGGAAAGGTTTGCATTGGCAATTCCACATATGCCAATGCAAGTGAATTGTTGGACATGAAACTGTATTATGCGTTATTTTTCACCTACATTAGTGCTATATTAGGAATATGTAGGTGTATGTCATTGTGTCATTTGCTTTATATACGAACTAGAAATGTGATTTTATTCCTATACATTTGTTTTGCATGAGAAATATGAATAATTATATGCAACCAGTATTCAGAATATTCTGCCATCATAGATCAAATTCTGATGGTAAATTTCTCACTGAGGCAAAAATCATTAAAACACTGATACATTTTTTAGTATATGATTTAAATGTCTCACTAACATCAGTGAAAGTCAGACTATCATTCAAAGTAACTGCCCAACAGGCCAATTGTTTTTACAGTTACACTTTATTTTAAGGTCTTCTTATTAGAGTGTAAGTATACATATAAGTACTGTGTAATATTTATTAACAACACAAAATTAGTATAAGTTTTGGTTTAGGGTTGGTTGCATGGAATTATACATCATTTACTGTTATTACTATAGTAAGTACATGTAATGTGTAACGGGGACACTGTAAAATAAAGGTTTACCTTTTTTACATGCAGTTGAAGTGTTGTTTTCAACTTTTAAGTATACACACACATACAAAACGTATTCTGACAGCTCTACATTGTATTTTAGAGAAAAGGAAAAATGAATCATTGCAAAGCTGTTGCTAATCATCATTCATAAATCATGACTTGAGCTCAAGGCAAGGAGACTCAGACATTTAAAAAGCTTAGAAGAGAGAACAGAGAAAGGGATTAGGAGAGGAGAAGATGAAATGAAAGGATGAAGTGTCACTCACAGTCTCTCCAGGTGTCTATAGCGGATGAACAGATCACGAGAGAGAGATTCAATTCTGTTACTGTTCAGCTCTCTGAGGGCAGAATTGGGGGGGGGGGGATAACAGTTATTACATTTGGAAAACAAATATAGTGATTTGCGTCTCATTCCCAGTCTAAGGTGGGTTGCTGGTCCAAGTGATATTTTTTTTAACATAATATTGCAGTATTTATTACAAATGATTTACGAATTATAGTCTTTCATCAAATTACAATAGCAATAGCAAACCACAATCCAATCAATTCCCGATGAACAAAATCATGTCCTGTCCTACATTTTTTTTTTTTTTTTTTACAGTAGGAAAGAAAATTCTATCTCAGCTTCCGTTTAAAGCCGACTGTAATGTACAACAGAGGTGAAGGTCTCTTGATCTCTGCCGGTGTTATACTTACAGTGCAGTTACATTAGACGACACAGAGGGTACATGGAGGAGGTTTTTGCCATTACAGTTCACCTTCCGACCCTCACAATGACACACATCTGGATAGACATCTAACACTGAAAACACACACACAGAAACAGGCCATTAAAAACCCACAGGAATACTGCTCATTGAAAATAAATGCTGCATGGTACTATTTGCAAAGCTAGAATTTCCATATTAATAATGAATATGGTTGGCCAGGCAATTTCATTTCATTTTAGATAAGGATGGTAATGTGTACTTGTAAAGGTACTAAGTGTATAATTAGTGTGTGTGTGTGTGTGTGTCTGTTATAATGAGACAGGCTATAATGTTTCATTTGCAGGGACTGTACTGATGGGTATTGACTTTATACTTCAGAAATAATTTGATAAAGACAGAAATCATGAAAGAGACAGAGAGATAGATTACCTAATGTCTTCCCAAACAGATAACTCCTGCCATTAACATGACAAAACATGCTTTTGTAGTCTCAAACCCTCTCAAACCCCTTTTGTGTTTCCTATTAGTGTATAAAATCTTTGCTTCGGTTCTTTTCATGCCTTGTTCAATCCATTTAAAAACAGCAGAGCTTCACAACCATGACCATTTGAAAGCTTTTGTTTCCTAGTTAAATAAATTGCTATGTTTCATGCTTGATCCAGATAAATTGCGCAAACAATGTGTATTGATGTGAAGTTGAAATCAGACAGAGAAAGAGAGACTGAAACAAAACAGAGAGAGGGAGATTGATTTAAATGTAAAGTCCCCATTTACTATGGAAATGTCCTATTATATCCCCAGATTCTTTCACATTTCTCATTAATGTATTAAACTGCTCCAGTTGTATTCTTGTTCAGTGTGGCGAGTGCGCCTCACAGGTGACGATCATTAACACTCGCGTCACCGGCCTCGCGCCGTTCCCTCACGGCTCTCGCCCGCCCTGCTCGCCACATTCAGTTTAAAAAAAAATGCATCACACTCATTTTAAAGAGTTAGTTCACCCAAAAATGAAAATTATCCCATGATTTACTCACCCTCAAGCCATTCTAGGTGTATATGACAATCTTCTTTCAGACAAATACAGTCAGAGTTATATTAAATGCAATGTCCTGGCCCCTCCAAGCTTTATAATGGCAGTTATTAGAGGATGAGATTTTGAAGCCCAAAAAAGTGCAACCATCCATCATAAAAGATAACCACACAGCTCCAGGGTTTAATAAAGGCCTTCTGAAGAAAAGTGATGCATTTGTGTAAGAAAAATATCCATAATTAAAACTTTAAAAACTAAAATAACTATAGCTTCTGACAGACGGAAACACAAAGGATAGATCAAAACACTGGCCATGAATTAGAAGTCTAAAACGAGAATTTTTAAATAGAAATGTTGGAGGATTTCGATATAAGAGAAGAGGAGCTTGAGTTTGTTGCCTAGCCCTATTTGTTTGAACCGCGAGAGGTATCAAAGCTTACGCTACTCGCTTCAGGGGTTACTCTTTTGGCGTAAGTCGATAAGCGTACGGCCGTCTGTTTGTTTGTTTTTATTAATAGGCTATGTTTTACAAAAATGAAAATTCTACCTCTGAACACCTCATCAAAAACACGAACAATATTTTCAATGTGGCCACCAGAACAAAGAAAAATCATTCATTGCAAAAACATTGCTACAGTCAGTCAGTCTTCTCACATATTGTTTGTCCATTATGGTTCATAAAGTTTGACAGAGTTTCACCTCTTTCAACCCACTCAACACATTTGAGACATCTACAGCTAAATCCCCAAGTGAGTTTGAAAATCTCTTTCCGACACATTTAGGCTCTGAGACAACTGGGTCTGTCTCACCTAATCTAAGCTTGACAGTCAGAAAGAGTATCAACAGTTTTCCTGTGGGGGTTCATGTACTCTTAAGTGTTTGTTTGGGGCTGAATTAAAAAAAAAAGCATAATACATAATACAAATGAACCGATTCACAAATCGTATTTAATAATTAATCTGTGAATTTGGCTGATCTGAATGCAGCAGTTTACAACTGATTCATTGATCTCAAATTACTGTTTTTCCTGATTCAAAATGAACCAGAAGTAACATGATTCTTAGAGCTAAAGAAAGCTGACTCATAATAATTCATAATCATGTCGGGCCGATGCTTTCTGCTTAAAATAGGCATTTTGAGCAGGATAATGGAGTATATCAACTAACCGGCTAAATAAATGACTAGTAAACAATAATTTTGCCACTTGAGTGAACTTGTGAATGAAATTTCAAAGTACTACTAATACTATTAATGAAGTATTATTTTATGGTTTTTGTGCTTTAACTCAAGTACAGGATTTGTGTACTTCATCCACCACTGCCCCGAACCTGCTCAAAGTCTACCATCATTGTTCCAGTGAAAGTTTTCTAACGGAAATTTCCTCTGTGGCAATCACTTCCATTGCTATGAAGTGCTTTGAGCAGCAGGTCATGGAATATATCAAAGCCTCTATCCCAGCTATTCTGGACCTTCACCAAAACACCTACAGAAATAACCACTCAACCGAGAATGCCTTATCAACCTCTACCCATCTCAAATGCAGTCACCTGGAAAATAAAGGATGCATTGATTTCAATTCAGCTTTCAAAACAATCTTACACCACATCCTAATCAGCAAACTTTACGTAGGAACTTTTCATCCCATCCGATGCTCCGCAGGGCTTGTAGAGAGTGACAAACTCACTATCTGGCCTATGAAGGTTGTTTTGGTGCTGACAGGAAAGCCTTGAAACGGATAGTAAAAACTGGCCAGTACATCACTATGGCCTGCCTTCCACCATCGGGAAAGACCCCATTTATCTTTCAGACCCGAGGCTAAGGAACATATATGGGAGCATTTTCTTGCTACTGGAAGTCAGAATTCATCAACCCTGCATGTCATACCTGCACAGACCACATAAATTGCACATATGTTGCATCATGTGTTGCACTAGCCATTTAATAATTAATAATCTACCTCAATGATCTACAGTAACTAAACCTCTAAATTGTGATGATTATTGTACTAATTCACTCTGTCATCATTAAAGGATGTTGCATTAGCTGGTTTTTGCTTAATTTGTCTAATGTTATAGTCTATATTTACTGTCCCTTGTGTATTTATTGTCTGCAACATTGTGCTACTGCAAATAGCTTTTCTTTGTTTTCTATGTGCCCCTGCAAAGAATAAAAAGATCATAAAATTGGCTTTGACAGACAACATTTTGGAAACCACAACCTGAACATTTCCACCAATCTCCATTGTCAACAAACCTGTGCTGCTAGGATCCTGACATGGAGTCAAGAGAAATGAACACATCACACCAATTCTGAAGTCTTTGCACTGACATATAAGGCACTGCATGGTCTGGCCCCTCAGTATCTGTCTGCACTTTTAACGTTATATACACCCAAGCATCATTTGCGCTCTTCTCAAGCTGGTCTACTGGCTGTCCCACAGACACATTTGCGATCTGTATGGGACAGGGCTTCCTATGCTCCTAGACTTTAGAACGCACTCCTTTCTCATATTAGAGATGCACTGAATCTATTTATTTTAAATCTTATTTAAAAACTCTATTTTTGAGGTTAGCATTTTGTAATTGATCATGCTTCAATTTGTCTCCATTTGCTTTTAAAGAAACATCAAACATCATTTCAAACATCTTTGAAATCAACATGCATGTAGACAAACAGAGATAGAGGCATGAATATAGAGTTTTTTAATGAAAGCTGCACTACAGGACTTTGTTCTCTCTATCACCATCTGTGGTTGAAATGTAAAATTGCAGGGGGTTTTCAGTCACTTTTGCCTCAGAACTCTTGACTCAACTCAACTAAAAATATAAAACAATATTGTAGGCTTGCAGTATTAGTAGTTGTGAACTGGCACGAACACTGTAAAAACAGATACATTTGACCTTTGTTTTAATATTTTCTCTACAATACACTTAAAACAGCAGTACAGTTATGACCAACCTCTTCAGAAATCAGCTAGCTATTTATTTATTTATTTTTTACAGGTTTTACAGTATAGTGTTGTGAGCAGTATTAAACCCCTGGGAGCCTACGTAGGACAGCTTCCTCCTGAAAGCAGCAGCAGTCTATCGCTAACCATTATACCCAAAGCTCTGGAGACATGCATAACAAGGAGGAAATCCCGTTAAGTGCTGCATAACATCTGCAGTTAGAAAGACCGCCTCTGACAAGCCCAACCAGCCATCCACCTACAGTATGTGACAGTTTTGCTGTACTACTGAATAACTGTATAAACCAGGGTTTTCAAACTGGAGTCTGTGGGCATATGATTTTTTTGCACACACACTTTTATGAGAATAGATCATATGGTTGATCCCAGTGCTGCTTATTCTCTAGAAAATAGTTGTCTGCACCTGCTGGTGTCTTCAGTGATAGGTGATGGTAGGGGGCAGGCGGCAAGCTTATAATAAGTATATTTCCCCTGTAAGTATATGTTGCCACCATCACCCTATTCTCCCATCGATCTCTAAAAGCTTTCTTGGATTTTCTCTCAGTCATGCTGGGTAATAATGCCACTAAGTTCGTGCCATTAAGGTCAGTCTATTACACCAGCCCCCTTGGCAGCCAACTGTAATTTGTGTAAACTGAGAGGTAGACAGAAAGCAAACACTTTGCTGACTTCATACAGCTTATAGGTGGGCTTTCAGTTAAATGGCTTCACTTGGTTAACAGAAAGTAGGATTTAAATTTAAGGAAGAAAGTTGTGCAGAAATGTTCTGATTCTCATCTATAATGGAGCTGCCCTAAACAGAATTGCACTAATCAGTATGTATGACCTTCCTGGTGACTTAATTTAGCCCAGTCTGTTTGCAGTCTGTTGAGAGAACGTGTCAGATCATCAGACTCCGAGATGGCTGTCCCCAAGCAAAACTTGTGCTTTGCTCCCACAATAAAACAACCTGAACCTAGCTCTTCCACCCTCAGGCCCTGTCCTTTTCCATACGCTGCACTGCAGTAATACCTTTTGCATGAAGACTAGATACTCAAGATGAGTATTTGCTTCTGCGGAGAGCTGCAGAAGGTCTTCGCATTTGCCCTCTGCTCGTACTCACAAAGTTCTAATATGATCCTGTCTCTCAACAGAGGGAAGACAGCAAAGAGCCATGCTCTAGTGTGCCTTTTAAGCCTGGCCTATATTAACATACAAATATATTTACATACTGGAAAGCCATTTCTGATGCACAGTCATGTACTGTACTGTACTTTTAATTTCACCGTTACAGTGAAACATTTAGTTGAACTTATTGTTTTTTAACATTAGCTTAGTTGAAGTTAACTTTATATTGTAGGTCTGTTTAGCACATTTTTATTTTTTATGATCAAACAATAACTGGCAGACCCCCTGCTGAAGATACCTGCTTTAAAGCAAGTTAATTCACTCAGTGGCCATCTCAGTGACACCTCCAGGCAGCTTTTTTAATTATAATTATTTTAATTTATTATTTTTTAATTATGTTTTTAATGTTGTTTATATGTCTATGTGGTGCTTTAAGACAAACCATGAGCAAATTCATGTCAACACCATTGCTGAGTTTTTCTCCTTAAAACTGCAGTGAAAAAAAGACCCGCAGTTTAAAATCGTTGGTGCCTGTGACGTCATAAACTACCTTGTAACCAATCACGTCAACGTGCCGGTGGGCTTTAGCATATCATTAACAGCGAACTAGCAAGAGGGTAGTCTCGAGAGAAGCCAGGTTATCCCGGTATATTTTTCTGTTGATATGAAAAATCGAGTAGATTTAGCAATATGGCGGGTATACAATGCATATTACGATGTTATAATGAACTATATGCCTTTCTCTACTGACGTTCTGAGTTGTTCAAAGAGTTTGTAAGGATGCTGATTGTTAGAAGGCAGTTGTCTGACTCTGACATGGCAACCGGGAACATGGTTTGTGTAACATTAGCAACACATTATTAGCTGTTTGATAATGTAGTCACGCAAAAGGCTAATCATATTGATTACCATTATGTGTCCGATGTTGTAAAGAGCAATACAGTTGTGCAGCGTTTACCTCAGTAAGTTGACCAAGTGGATCTCTGGGCTGCGTGAGCGAGTGGAGGCGGGGCTAATTTGCATATTCATAGATCCTCGTATAATAAATGAGGCAAGGGTGTTACATTCAAGCTATTTTAAGGCATGAAGATTTTTTTCACTGGAAAAAAACATTTAAATGTGTCATTTTGGTGATCAAAGATGAGTTTTAATGGATAAATTATAGACTACAGCGGGACTTTAAAAACGGATGCTCAATCCTGTTCCTGGAGATCTAACTTCCTGGAAAGTTCAGCTCCAGCCCTAATCAAACACAATTGAACCAGCTAATTAAGATCTTCAGGAGCACTTGATAATTACAGACAGGTGTGTTGGATCAGGGTTAGATCTGAACTCTAGGGCTGGGTCCGAAAACCTAGATAGCTGTCTTGCTGCCTCGCTGCCTTATAAGAGAATGAATTGTACGGCAGCGTTTGTGCATGAAGGTACCTCACGAAATTGATTTTGGACAGACTTCTGAGGCAGCCTAACAGTTTAATAATCTACAGCAATATAGCGTTAGCCTGACGTGGTCATACTCAATTCTAGTCAGAATATGAGTCTGATACTGCTCCATTGGGCTTTGATTATGGGGGCGTATTTCAACCGATCCAGGAAAGACCTCAATTGGATAGACCTACAACCAATCAGAGCTACAGAGTAAGTGACGTGTGTTGAGCGACGCATAGTTGTCAACAGAACTCAACTGCACACATGCTGGAACTAGTAGAAGATGAGCGTAAACAATCTTTGCCGGTGTTGTAAAAAGAATTTTAAAATCTTTTAAAATTAATGCGCTGTCGATATCTTCTATAACGGACGCGATGGCGGAATCTACACATCTCAGTTCTTCAACAACAGCCATCATTGTTGTAAACTAATTCAACCCAAGCGCTCTTTGATGACGTGGCTGATTACGTTTCTGGTGATAATCTGTCAATCATCGCCCTGACAATGTGATTGGACCGAACAGTTTCTGTTCGGGCATAATTACGCCTCTACGGATCGAGTCCAGACCGAACTTCCCGACCTAAAAATGTTGTGGGCGGGGCTAAGTTCGGCTGGCATCCAGGCTAATATAGCGTGAGCTTTGGTGAGAACTAAACAAATATTTAATTATTACAGTAGTAATTTCTCGATAGAAATGATATCAAAATCGAAATATGTTGGTCAAAATCATACATTTATACACAAACTGAGCAGTAAACGCAACTTTCGGATGCCATCTTTATTTTTCTAGCTCAACTCACAGAATGGAAAGCACAAGATTGTGGGATATCAAAGGCAGCTAAGGATACATCTATGCTTCCTTCAAAAATCGATCAGAGGAAGGTATCTCATGAGACAGGAAGTGAAGCTAACATTGGATTCGGACGTGCCTTGATGCCTTTTGAAATGTGTCCTCAGAAGGCAGCATTTTCCAGTTTTCGGACGCAGCCATGATCTCCAGGAACTAGATTGGGCACCCCTGAATACACTACAGTGCAAAGCTTAGGGTCTGTAAGATTTTTTAAATTTTTCCCAAAGAAGTCCCTTATGCTCACCAAGCCTACATTTATTTGATGAAAAATCTAGTAAAAACATTAATATTGTGAAAAATTATTACAATTTAATATAACTGCTGTCCATTTTAATTGTGGAAACCATGATACTTTTTTCTTTGATGAATAAAAAAAGTTAAAAAGAAAAGCATTTATTTTAAATATAACTTTTTTTGAAACATTTTTAATGTCTTTACTGACACTTTTGTTCTTTCAAGAAAAATAAAAAGGATTTTGAGCATCCCCATGACCACCCACTGAAATACAGTCTATATGACTGTCACTATATGAAATAGAAGTAATGTTTCACCATTGCCCCTCTGCGGTTTATTATAGTCAGCAAAACGCATTAAATAATACTGTATGAGATAACAAGTTTCAATTTCTCTCTCCCTTTTTTCCTTCCCACCCTTTCATCTCAGCAAATGTATCTCTTTTTGGTGAGTTTCTAATTTAGGCCAATTTGCTTAGAAGTTTTTATAATCAAATCAGAAGTGTGACGGATTGGTTTGCTGCAGAGTTTAAAACAGTTTGTTGTTTGCAGTTTAGAAAACACACTGATCTTCAGAAGTGAGACAATGAAGCGTATCAAATATATTCACCAAACTTAACACATTGCCTGCCTGTGTCCTTCTTTCTGGCACTCAAAGATGAAAGAGGGACAACAACTCCATGAGTTTTTGAAGCTTTAAGAGTCATAGATAGCCCATGTTCTATCTTATGAGAAGTGTCATATAATGTTATTTTAGAAAGATATTGGAATGGTCATGCTCTGTTTTGGTTTCATTCACTGTTCCGATTGCCTGAACTCTCGTCCTTGTTTGTTACTATGGTTTCTAATTAGTTTCACGCCTGTTCCTTAATTTGTTAATTATCATTCCACGTGAATATAAGTCCTAATTTTTCGTCATCAATGTTTAATGTGTAGACGCTTTGTTGATTCTCTGTGTTCATTAAAGTCTCTATAAATTCCGTTCTTCCTGCATCTCATTTTTCATTAGATTAAACTAGCGTATTTGTGACAGATATTTTTACAAATTTAAAATTAAGGCAAATGGGAAAAGGAATAAAGCATAAATTTGCTAAAATTTCACAATAGTCCTCAGGGGAAACAAGCTATAACTTTTTTTTTCTTCTTTTAAACAGTTCACAATTCACATCACATTTTTCTCATCTTTGACTGTTCTGTTCAATAAAGGCAAAAATAAATAAAGTGAAAAATATCAAATAAAACTTAAAGAAAGAAATTCAATTTTCATACCAAATAACACCCAATGATAAAACCACATGATATCTACTGATAACACATACCAACAGCATAAATCTCCTAACACCTATTGATAAAACCCAATAATAACATTCAGTGGATCTGTTCCATCTAACTGAGTGCTGTTAAGTATTAAACCCATCTCAAATTCATGGGTTTATGAGTGCAAAAGATATTGAAAACCCAGATCTGGCAAATAAAACAAATGATAACTGTGAACAGAAAGCCACACTCACACCTCAAGATCATAGAGAAACACTGTGCAAGATTTAACACACTATAATTAGCCTTTAATGTCTTTGTTTATCCTGTAAACAATTCGCAAACACATTCAAAGCAACACTGAGGAAAAGAGAACAAGAGAAAGTAGAAGAGAAAATACTCACTGCACTCTTTCGACTCCTGGACCCTTGTTTTCATGAATGCATCAAACAGATGGGGCCAACCACTGTTATCCACTACAACACACACAGATATTTTGATAATGCCATTTATACATTTGCAGTATTCATATTTCTAAATGCATATGTGTGTGTTTATGGCAATAGAATGTGCCAATGGCTGCACATTTGCATTAGTGTGTGTGTTTGTGACTGCACTTGAATACAACGTATTCTTTGTGTGAGAGTGCACGTTTCTTTGTGCGTTCTTGCCCGCAGTCTTACCGCAGTTCTCTTCATCCGCTCCATTAGGACAGTCCTGCTGCCCGTTGCAGTGCTGGGGTTGAGGCAAACACACCGACAGATTCCCACACGGAAACTGACCCAATGGACACATATCAGAACCTGAAGAATCTACATGCACACAAACACATGCATGCACTGAAACAAGGTAATGCCAAAGTCTGCTCAGATATCGGTTTAAGTTTTGACTGTTAAATTAAGTATATTCATGTCAGAAAAGTAATACAAAGCAGCATAAAAAACATAATATCTAATAAAT
Source organism: Anabarilius grahami (assembly GCA_003731715.1). Classification (NCBI taxonomy): domain Eukaryota; kingdom Metazoa; phylum Chordata; class Actinopteri; order Cypriniformes; family Xenocyprididae; genus Anabarilius; species Anabarilius grahami. The sequence continues at coordinate 641,870 of RJVU01073043.1, read as the reverse complement.
AAATACAATTACCATGAAAATCTGAGAATATGCCTTCCAGAAATGATGAAATCCACCTGAGAGCTGCATCTCAAACAGTCCTGACTCAATCAGCCAACCAGCAAAACTGATTCACAGATCTCATTACACTGAATTAACCACATTCCTTGTTTTTGACTTTTAAATCTTGCCTGTTGTGAAGTAATGTGCATTTTTTTGGTTTTATTTTCACCTTCCAATTCTTCTAATATATATATTTTTTTGCTTTTGTGGATGTGGCATATGAGTGATACATTAGTATCCCCATATTTAAATGGAAAATCTACACATCTTAAAAGATTAAAACGTTAAAGTGACAATTCTTATTTTTTTTATGGAATATGGCAGTGTTTATTATAAATGGTTGATCTGTGCACCTCTTTTTTTCTTTCTTTTTTTTTAAACGGACCCTTTTCACGTTTCCGTGGTTCTCAGAAGCGGAAGTTGTCATAGTTGGGTAAACTTATAACTATAGCAGTGAATGGGAGATTAAATGTATAAATTTTTTTTTTTTTCTATTTGCATTTGCTCTATAATAGCTAAAGAAAAAATCTGCAATAGTATTTCCACATTTCCCTCATAATCTTTAATCTAAATAACTTACCCTCCCTCTTGCAGCAACATCTCTTTTATTCTCTATTCTCGGAACAAACTCATGACAACCTCAATCACTCACAACGATCCAGTCAGTTCCTAAAATCAATGCCTGTCCTACATTTTTTCTTGTTTGAGAAGCCATTTCACTTGGATATGCATCACGATACGGAAGGAAAGACAATCGAACTTCCGTTTCATGCCGACTCACAAAACAGTCATCACAGCCAAAACATCAATCATGCTTTAAAGCTGCACTATGTACCTTTTTGTGTTCAAATTTTACAAAAAATTATATAATAGCAAGTACATCATGAATCAATTTTCTAAACCGTGTTTTTGTCTTATCCTGAATCACAACGGTACACCTATAATAAGTGTTTATATTCAGACTATTTTAGACCGGTCGTGTCTGCACCGCTAATATTCTTCCGCAAAACGCATGCAGTTTTGTTTATTAACAGCTAAAACGCCAACAGTTCAATGGTGTTGCTTTAATGTGCAGTAATGATGCCAAACTGAAATGTGTGCTAAAGTTGTTGTCGTCCCTTTTGGTACTCTTCTGGAGGTCAGAGTTCATGATGCAGGTAGGTCACGTGACTGATGGAAGACTTTGGTTGGTTTGAGGTAACCCTGCCACCACTCGCGTGACCTCTCAGCCTCACGACAGCATCGAAGTGTATGTCTGTCAGGCACACATGGAGACAGGCAGGTAAGTGAAAACAAGTTCTTTATTTATAGACCGAGGCACGGATCTGGCAGTGGAGATAACAGGTGAGTAGAGATACTAAAGCATGTTGGAAATGGAGCTGGAATGATGACCACAATGTCTTTCTTGCAGGAATGAAGGGAAGCAGGCTGACTGTAGACATTGCGATATCCATAGACAAGACCAGACAATGTGGTGGAGTGAACATGGGGCTTATGTGGTGTGCTGATGAGCGTTAACAATTGTGATAGCTTGCAGGTGCAGGTGATTGGTGAGTGAGTGCAGGTGAGGAACCAGAGGGATGCTGGGAAATGGAGTCTGGGGAAGGTGAGACAGACCGTGACTGTGACAATGTCTTGAACTGATGGCATAACACCACACTGCAGCTATGATGTAACGCCTTGGAACGTAAGGTTCGAAGAAGCATGAAATTTTACCTTGTATAATAAACCATTTTCGATATGTGATAGGCTAACTCTTTACATTTAAACCTCAGATACACAATCCCTGCCAATAAACAGGCTTCGAACCAGTGGTACAATATCTGATGCTTTCAATATTAAAGTAACAACAGCGAGTCTACCGGCCAGGATTACTGTATATTGAAAAATAAAATTAAAAAGCTCTTGAGCTACAATCAAGCAAGGAAAATAAAAGCTCTAAAAGTTTTTGTAAAGCTCTCCAAAAAAATTTGATTCTGCAGATACAAAGCCTAGCACTCTGCAGGTATACCCAGCCAGATTTTTGTATTTGGACTGAGAAGTTCTATTGAAGCAACTGGGAGATTAAACAGTTTATCTTCAGGTTTATATGGAATATTTCCATTGAAAAGCGTGCAACTGCAGCTGGAGTACAATATAAGATTTTCTGTCAGTTTGTGACTGAAAAACATGAACTTGTCTGGATCACATCAGATTGTGGGGGAATTCTTTTTAATTACTTTTATATTTAAATGAATTTATGAGAATTTATTCAATAAAAATGAAAAGTTATCAAGTAATGAATCATTTTAAGTCATGGAGGTTTGCTGAGAATGACTGATCCACAGCATTTTCATTATATGGCAAAAAAAAAAAAGAAAAAAAGAATAATTTTAATTGTATAAATAGAATTTTTCAGTATTGAAAAAGCATTTAGATGGTTTGTAGTTTTTGCTTGTTATATTCATCTCTTCATTCACTAATTCACATTTCTGACACTGTGAGTCAAAATAAAATTCAAATAGTCACAATCAATCAATAATCAATAGTCATAACCAATTCAAATAGTCATAGTCAATAAGATCCTTTTTACCTCACAATAAGTTTGTTATACCATAGAGCAGTCATTCCCAAAGGCGGGGTCCCGACCCACAAGTGGGTCGCGGGAGATTTTGTATGGGTCGCCAAGTCGAGCACTATTTTTCAGTGTGCTATATACTCTTGATTAAAAATTTATATGTGTAGTTCACCAATTAGCCGCACGAGGGAGCTCGTCGTTTTCTTCCGTTTTTTTTTTTTTTTTTTTTGTTCTTTAGCTGCGCTCTGCACTCGGCAACCAGCCATAAAAATTGATGCTTGACTAATTAAGAAGAAAAAACCAGTCCCCGAGGGAGGCCAGCTTGAAAATAAACTAGCTAATGTTAGCAAAGCTACTTCAAGTGAAAAACGCCATAATGATGAAGAATGTGAGGAAAGCGGAACCAGTGGATGCTTTCGACCAGACACCGGAGCAGGTAACGTTACTTCTGAGGATTTGGGAGAACAGCCTCCAAATAAGAAAAGAAAAACAAGACCAAGGCCATATAAAGACTACTTTCTGAAATATGGTTTTGTTAATTATTCCAAAACGAACCAATACTGTGCACTTTATAAAATGTGTATATTACAGTGGGTGCATAAAAAAGTTCTCAAAAAATATTTCAGTATGAAACTTGTTCATATTATTCTGGTAGATGTGCAAAGCATTAAATGTTATATGAAAGGCATGTATTGATTCTGTCTGGTTTTATTGATGATAGGAAGAAAAATAAATGATTAACTGCCCTATTTTGCACTTTGTCTTATTAAGTATAAATTGTGTACACTGTAATGATGAGAATATGAAAACAATGAGATGCCCTGTCAACTCTTCCTTTCTCATTTCACCTCTGCATTTTACTTATTGTCAACAACAGGTAAATAAAAAATATTGTGCTTTGTCAAATATCTGTATCTCTTTTAAATAGTTAAGTGGAAGCTTAACTGACCTTAAAAATGATCATACATATTTTGTTAATGCATAAATTCTCTTTGTGATATATGAACTATATGGGCCTAATGTTTATTGGGTCACAAGGACTTATCGAATTTAAAATGTGGGTCCCCAGAAAAAAAGTTTGGGAAACACTGCCATAGAGGACCTTAGTGTGTCCCTCTCCTCATGGCCCAGAATTAGACAACATTCAAGGTATATCCCCCTGACATCATAGAAAACATTGGCATCTTCATTTGCTTTCATTCTTAGCCTCTTTCACAGAAACCTTCTGTCATTGTCCATCCAGCATTCCTCATTCTGCTTTTCATCTACACCATGTTCCAGTCAATGGACTTTCTCTCTCTTTCTGCCTGCAGGAAGAATATAAAGCAGTGGTTGGTCTAACCTGAAGCCCTGGGGAGCCGCTGTCATGTAGCACAGACACCTCTACACAACCCCATCAAATCTGAGGGTCAGCTGAAATCCTCATTCTCTCTCTCCATTATGCACACACACACAAACACTTGAATAATCCTCTTGTATGCCTTTCCGATACACTCAGAGCTCTGGCATCCTTATCGGATGGTAAGTCAATCATGGAGATGATAAGTCTGTCTCCCCTGAACCACACAAAACCCAATTAGCTCACCTCTCCAGAACCTCAACCTTCACACATGGGCTGCTCAAGAAACTCTTTCCCTCTTGAAATATCTTAACACTGGCAGACACAAATGCAAACACACCTGCTCACACACGCACAGTTGATCTACATAGCCAACTTTACATCAAGAAAAAAAAACTAAAGAATATGCGTGAGACAGAAAAAGAGGAATCTGACTTGCTGTGTGGCTCTGAAACTGAAAGGTATGTTTGTCATGCACACACACGCGCCCAGTCCAGTGGCTAAAAATCTCTAGACTATGATATTTATCATTTTAAAGGAGATAAATTGAATTCAGTGGAACTGTTTAGACACTGTCACAAAGAATGTGGAAAAATGTGGCAATACCCTGAAAGAGACAATGTTATACCTTATCTACCCCAAAAAGGTGCACACTATTACCTTAGAGAAGGTACTACTATGAACCATTCAGGACTAAATAAGGAGTAAATAAGGTAAAAAGATGCCCCTTTGAGGATATCGCCCCAGTGAACCCTATTGAAAAAAATTTGAAATACATTTATTTTCTGCTAAGTATACTACAAATACATTTACATATTTATGTGCTAAATACAAATACCTGCAATTATACTTTTGGTATTCTAATCTGGTATATTTAAAGTCTGCTAAATTGGAACAACTAATTTTGTACTTTAATTGTGAGGAAGTAGTGCTTAGGTCCAACTAAAGATATTCTTATTTGATTGTGCTAAAGTGGAACTTTTGCAAGTATACTCTAGGTACACTTTAAATATTTTGCATTTAAAGACTGATATTATACAAAGATCATACAATCCTTATTAATAGTAATGTTAAAACTCTTAGGCATACTATTAAGAAATGTGCATTGTGCAAAAAAGAAGTACTCCAAATAAAGTTAAATTATAATTTTATATCTGTAAATCTTAAGTGATATGTCAAAAAATATTATAATGGATTTGTAGTATATTTAGTATGAAATAAATGTATTTTAAATAGATTTTGGGGAAAAGCTGTTGTACTATATTTTTGCACTTTTTTCCCCCCAAAAGTGCCTATACAGCATATATTGGCCCCAAGGTGACTTTGCTATTGTATTCAGTAATATAGGCTGATATATTTAAGATGATAAATTATAGCCACATGATCATGGGTTAACACATTCTTTCTAGCTGGCCAACCTATAGTTAAACACAAATAAAATAAAATATTTACTCACAGCTATTGAGACTTTTTTTAATAAAGCATTTTGCACAAAAGCATTTTGTTTTTTTAAAAACAACTTAAATTATTGTTTTAAATTATTAGGAATCCTAAATTCATTCTTCTAGGGGATATTTCTGTTGTCATCTGTTGTCATCGTGATATGTCATCTTTTAAAGGATTTGTCCACTTTTAAATAAACTTTTCCTTATAATTTACTCACCCCCATGTCATCCAAGATGTCCATGCCTTTCTTTCTTCAGTCGAAAAGAAATAAAAGTTTTTGATGAAAACGTTCCAGGATTATTCTCCATATAGTAGACTTGAATGGGCATCAAACAGTTGAAGGTCAAAATTAGTTTCACTGCAGCTTAAAATTGTTCTACGTGATCCCAGATGAGAAATAAGAGTCTTATCTAGTGAAACCATTGCTCATTTTCTGAAAAAAATTGAGAATTATATAAGTTTTAACCATAAATGCTCATCTTGAACTAGCTCTCTTCTTCTTCTTTATTAGAATTCCGGCAGTGTAGACACTGCTAAGTGTATTACTGCCCTCCACAGGTCAAAGTTTGAACTAATTTTTATGTGCAATATGCTAGTATATAACAATTAGTTCAAACTTTGACCGGAGAAAATGAGCAATGGTTTCCTAGATAAGACTCTTATTTCTCATCTGGGATTGTGTTGAACAATTTGAAGCTGCAGTGAAACTAATTTTGACCTTCAACTGTTTGGTGCCCATTCAAGTCTACTATAAGGAGAATAATCCTGGAATGTTTTCATCAAAAACTTTAATTTCTTTTCGACTGAAGATAGAAAGACATGGACATCTTGGATGACATGGGGGTGAGTAAATTATCAGGAAAAGTTTATTTAAAAGTGGATTAATCCTTTAATGACACTCTCATGTATTTTAAAAATGCCTTTACTGAAAATCTTAATTAGGCACACAAACCTCAAGTGAGCTGTGGCACTTCCTTTTGCCGATATTCAGTACCACACTTCACTCAAGTTTATTTCCACTCATCTCTTTCAACAGTTTGGCTTTAATATATCATATATAATATATCCATATTTAATATATCAGTTTCTTTCTTTTTTTTTCACTGCTCAATTCAGCATCAGAGTTCTCCCTGGAATCGGTTTCTTTTGCCATTTAATTGTGTGCATGAGATAATTTTTTATACAACCACATTCTGTTCGTGAACACACAGTTCATACTCCTCTACACTACGATTATTCCTCTATTAAGAATCCGTCCTACTTCAAGGCTAATTAATTCTGTTATGCAGTAATTTACGTCAAATGCTGCCATCAATTAAATGACATTCATGTGTGAGTTTGAGCATTCAAGATAAACAAAAATATCTTTAGAGTGTGTTCTTCAGGTATAAGAAATAAACTCATCAAACAAGATTTCTAAAGACCAGAGAACATCAGTTGTTGTTCTCCAAGGAAAGACTGACTCATGGTTTTTTAGAAGGTCACGAAAAACCCCAAGGAAAAAGTGAAACATCTACAGATGTATTTAGCATTGATTAACATCCGTGTAATCTTTTAAAAGGAAAAATGAACATGATAATTATGCATAGACATACTCTGGGGCTGAAGTGATATTACAATTCACAAAAAAACATTATAATGTACAGTATGAAAATAGATATTTATTGTAAGAGATGCTAAAGATGACACTTAACAGTGGTATTATATTATTAGTGTTTTAAAAGACAAAATAAATGTAAAAATAGGAGAAAATGAGCATGAACAATTAAATATCCTATATTGACTGATACCAGTAAATAAAAAAATATCAACTAATAATCAATACGGTACTGTACATATATATGCCAACCTTCTGGCATAAATAAGAATCATTTTACTAAGCACGAACAAAACACTGCATGCCAACAGAGGATCTCAACCACTATGAATGAGGTGAGAGCATCATAGTAGAATGCATATGCCCTCCAATCCTTGGGAATAGTGAATTTTGGATTCATACTTGTGTCTCTCCATGACCCAAAATATTATAGGTTATGGATCATGAGAGATGCCACAGGTCATATCACGGACTATAAAAACGTGAGAATCTCTTGACAGGTGAATGAATATGGTGTTGCTTTCCAACACCTTGGGGAATTTTGTAGAGTGTGTGCTGTGTGTGTTCTTGCATGTGTGTGTCTGCGTTCATCAATCTTCTGACTGTCCTTAATAATTCAACACTCCCACTATCTCTCTCTCTCTTACACACACACACAAGTTCGTTTTTGTGGGGACATTCCATAGGCGGTTTTTATACTGTACAAACTGTGTTTTCTATCGCCCTACACTACCCCTACCCCTAAACCTAACCATCACAGGAAACTGTGCACACTTTTACTTTCTCACAAAAACTCATTCTGTGTGATTTATAAGCCTTTTGAAAAGTGGAGACATGCTGTAATGTCCTCATAAGTCACCTCTTTTTGTAATACCTATGTCATACCCATGTCATTATACACATTTGTGTCCTGATATGTCACAAAAACGCGCGCACACACACACATTTAGCACCTGTCTTTGGAGACACTATTAGGCCACCAACTGATCTAAAACAGGTTGAATATCACATAATGACACGATGACCAAACAATTGCAGTATGTATTTATGAAAGCTACATGGAAGCTTTTCTCACTTTACTAGCAAGACGTTGTATTTTGATGCATTGGAAAGGTCCTCGCGTCCCCTCTCACACTCAGTGGATAAAAGATGCTTTATTTTTTATTAAATGAGAAAAAATTAAACACATTCTCCGTGGCTCCATGGTTAAATTCTCAACAATTTGGTAACCCTTCCTTGAGCATGTTGGATCTCTGCAGCTGGATGCAGTCCCTATTGATTGATTGTCCATCTACACTGTACTTCCTGAATCTCGATTGTGCACTTGTATTGTCATGTTAGTAGCACACAAGTGCTGATAATTTGTTACTTAATTTGTTAATTAAGGATTGATTTGGTGCAGCCTATGTCTGTATTAATTCACGGTTTGGTTGTAAGTTATTGTATACTGTACTAAACTTGTTTATTTATTTATTTTAACCTAATTTTGTTTTTTTTCTAAATGTGTTTATTATTTTCTGTCTGTTTTGCTGTTGTTTTGAAAATTCAATAAATAAATCCTAAAAAATAAGCTACATGGAAAACTCACATTGACAAAATGCACATGATATGTACTGTATCACATAATAAAACACTCCTTTACAAACACTAAAACTAAAATTAAACTAAACTGCATATGTGCGGACTAGCCTTTCACAGAAGTGCTAGATAACAGGAGAACCAGCCTTCTATCAACATTTCACAAGAACTTACCTCAATTAATAGAAGCATAATGACAGGCATTAATATAAAACCTCTAATTACATTAATTAAAATGTCTTATCACGACAGGCACATCCTACTGCCTTAAGCTCATTTACATTGGAGAAAGCTTATTATCATATTTATAGTCATTTAATCACATTCATAAAACCATTCATGACATACTCATACTGATAAAGCTTCTTTCAAAAGTGCAACCTATTAAATATATTAGTGCCTCATTCAACAGATGATTCATTCTATCATTCATCTGCACATGTATTCATTTATACATTCTTTGAGCAATTTACATCCGCCACAAACACCACAAAGACAGAATGAAAAACAGAAAAGAAGCAAGCAGAGAAAAGAAACGCTTGAGAGAATCTCCTGAGACCACAGACAGCCATGCAGTTACCTGTGTTTAGAATGAGAAAGCCATGTGAGATACAGTTAGAGATGAAGAGACAAGGTAAAAACAAAACAAAACAAAAAAAAACAGAAGTGGATCTTACCTGAAAGAAAAGCAAGGGAAAAGGAGAGAGAGGAGAAGAGGAAAGGAGGAAGCATGATGCGTGGTGCTCTGAGAGACAAGTGAGTGTGTATCTCCTAAGCTGCTAGTTCCAGATCTGAGAAATAGAGAGAGAGAGAGAGAGAGAGAGAGAGAGAGCGCAGCTATATCCCACAGACAGTACTTGGACATAGTCAGTGCCAAACCAGCATGATTCCTAACACACACTCACACGTGTGTGCTTGCGTAAGGAAAACCATGTGCTCTGTCTATTATTTAATGCGTCTTGTTGCAACTTTCCTGTTAAGACTTTGTAAGGCAGGGCACGGACAACAGAAATGTGTGTCTGTGCATATGTATATTTGTCGATATAAGCAGTAAAAACATTAAGGTGGGACGTCTTATACGAATAAAAAATATGTATAAAAATTGTGGTGTTATCTAAAACCTGCTATAAGATGAAGATCTGTCTAGATTTGCTCAGACCTCAGTGGAGATCCTTCAGGAATCACTGATTGGAATCACACATTTGTACTACCAAAGTTAGCTGTGCGCAATGGGAAACATGCAATTTACTGTAAAATAAAATAAAATTACAAAAAGAAATTATTTAATAAAGTATTACAAAAATATTTTTAAAAATAATAAAATAAAATAAATTAGGTGTGCAAAGTAAACTAAGAAAGTAGCACAAAAAACAAATAAGTAATATTATTACTCCATTAAGAAAGATAAGCTGAAGATGAAGAATAAGGCTAGATGAGTAATCATGAGAGTAAGTTTAGTGATTCTCTCAGGATGAAGGTTAAACATTGTTACCAGATTTATTACCAAAGTCACTATTTACTAGAATAAAACTTCCAAACAGCTACATAGCCTTGTATTCAGAAAATACAGAGAAATTTCCCTATATAAACCATGTTATATATATTTTATGCAATAATTTAATGCTCTGACTTCTGCTATCAGGAATGCCCCAACCCTAAAATGTTTCACTAAAGTATTAAAAACGCATATTTACGCTTTTATTTAATTCTACGACATTAAATTCTAGTGTGATAAAGGTGCTTTATTAATAAAATGTATTACTGACATTTTATATTGACCTCGTTGTCGCAAATGAGAAATCGTTTATCGTTAGGCTATATCTCAATTTCATTCCATGTCATGATGACTCACACGATTCTAGCAGCCTTTTGTTTTTTTTTAAATATCCACAGCGCCATCTAGAGGAAGCCAGTCAAAAGATCCGGGGGCTGCCCTAACGTCACATGACAGTAAAGCGTCATCACCGGGCGACAACAGGACAGTAAACAAGCCTGAAACAAGATATCACGTTCTGTTTTTAAATAGAAAGTAAACGAAGATTAAATATGCCCAAAGTGGTGTCTCGGAGTGTTGTGTGCTCGGACACCCGTGACAGGGAAGAGTATGATGATGGGGAGAAGCCTCTGCACGTGTATTACTGTCTGTGTGGCCAGATGGTTCTGGTTCTGGGTGAGTAACGTTAAGTTAGTGAAAAGCTTCACTGATAATAATGGGAACGTTTTAGATTGACTGTGTGTGCTCGGGGTACGGATTTAGTGGCGTTTCGTTTGAAAACTAATCGTTATTTTTATTTTTATGAATATGTTAGTAAATGAATCGTTTCGTTCAATGATCCGACTCATTCTTCGTTCACTGAAATATTTTCCTTTTAAGCAACTTCGATTTGGAAGAAAAGATAGAAATTGTGAATGTGTAATAATCAGTGTTGGGGAAAGTTACTTTTAAAAGTAATGCATTAAATATTGCGTTACTTACTTTTTATGAAAAGTAATGCGTTACGTTATTTTTGCGTTACTTTTTCTCATCTGGACTAGACTGTTTGTTTGTTTTTATTTTTAAAGTTCTATTTTTAGCAAATGTTAAGGCCCTTTCACAACAAAAGTGAAATGAATAAGCCTCAGGCTGAAGGAAGTGCAAATTCATGCCTGTACAGTAGAGGGCGCAGCTCAAACAAACAAGCCTTTCAGCTGTGCTGCTATTCTGGAATACAGAAGAATAAGATGCAGGAGAAGTAAATGATTAAATGTAAATTCTCACATTTACCGTAGAACTAGTCTAGAATAACCATCATGTTCACACAGCACACACATGGCCTCTGCACCTGCTTACGATTTCTCTCAACATGGGGACAGGAGAGGTGTCAGTCAATAAATGGGAAAACAAAGTAACTTACTTATTTGAAAAAGTAACTCAGATATTATATTTGTAAATGTTAAAGTAATGCGTTTCTTTACTAGTTACTTGAAAAAGTAATCTGATTACGTAACTCGTGTTACTTGTAACGTGTTACCCCAACACTGGTAATAATGACTAATGAATGTACAGAATTAAAGTCATTTGACAATTGAATTATTTTTTATAATTTTAATTTTTTTGCCTAAATTTGTGGGAAAATGCTTATGATGCTTAAACAATCCATCTAGGGGCTTTCGCACCGAATATTTCTAGGAACTCAGTTTTAGGAACTAGCCACTAGGATAGTTCCCCGAGAACTAATTTGTTTGCCGGTGTTTGACATGCGTTTGACCAATCAACATACACTTACGTCACTGATAGTTCCTATAGTGCTGGTTTAGACCCTACTCTGAAGTAGGAGCTAGTTTAGTTCCCCAAAAAGGAGTTCCTAGAACTAAAATCTTTCCCAGTGGTGCAAAATCCGATAGCCAATAGTTCTAGGAACTATGAAAAGGTTCCTCCGGTGCGAAAGCCCCTTCTGTAGAATTGTAGCATATTCGAACATAAAGATTTTAATTAATAATCATAAGATTTTTTTCGAATCTGAACTAATCTGTTTTAACAAATCGTTCTGTAAACGATTCAAGGACATAAAGGCCACCTTTATGTAGGTGTCAGTAGGTGTCGCCACCTACTGGCGTAACGATGTAATATGCTGAAAAGTTCACTGAAAGAATCAGTGACCGAATCTTTCTGGAACTTATTCAAACGATTCGAATCATTGGGATGAATCAAAACCTTACCAATATTCAGATTTGTCCTCTAACGTCAGTGTGTTCTCCTCACATGTTTTCACCGGAACTCAGTTGAATGTGTGAACAGGGAAATGCTTTTAGAGCAGGCAGACTGATATTTCACACAGCAGGGTTTTGTCCGCTCAGCCTCCTTATGTTGTGAATATTGTAGGATAGGTGTCATTTTATATGTCTGGCACTTCAGAATGTGTTATCCTTTACTTTGGACTGTTGACGTGATATGAGATGCTTAGTTTTTTGGGGCATCCCAGTACAGGAATGTCTGTGTTGATCTAGAGTCCTGTTCCTGGAACTCTCCTGGATCTGTCCAAACTCTTGCATTTAGCACATAGACACTTGTTTTAATGTAAGTATTAGTGTATTGAGTAGCCTAGTGGTTAAAGATCTTGGCTGGTAACTGAAATATTGTAGCTTGAAACCCCAGCAAGGGGTAATTGGGACTTCAAAACTCAATTCAGTACTTTAATAATGGTGGCCTTCACTTCAGTAGTCTTTATTCACAGGTTTCTCTTCCCTGTTACTACTTAATTGCTTTGTATAAAGTAAATTTTGACCTCAATATAATAATTTTCATCTGGTCTAAATAATGGTAATGGTAATGCTGCAGAATGTGATTTATTTTTTTTATATATTTATTCAAAATGTATTATATATTATATTAATCATTTCACTTCATGATATCCTGAGGTAAAAATCCCTTTGAGATGTAGTTACGTCATAAATTGATGGTTCGTATGCCCTTCAAGTGATTTACTGCCCTCTCCAGCACAGTTGTAGGCTTATTCACCTTAGCAAGAGTGCGATAATGAGAAATAACACATTTACTTGAAACATATTCAGAAGCTGAGGATAATTCACATGCCATTGTTCTGCTTTTCAGTTGTATGGTGGTGTTCATGTGATTTCCTTTTGGAAATGAAATGACTGTGATTAAACTAGCTCTCTGTTGTATTTATGTTCTTTATAATGCTTTTAAAATCAAACGTTATGAAGGTAAATCATTATAAAATCTTCAAACCTGTATGACCTCCTTTCTTTTGTGAAACATAAAAGAAGATATTTTGAGAAATGTGTCGGTGTTTTTGTCCATGCAATGGATGTCATCAAAACTGTTTGTCATACGGGTTTGGAACAACATGAGGGTGAGTAAATAATGAGTAAATGATGACAGAATTACTTTTATATTTTTAATAAAGCTTTAAACAAACGTCATATTTATAACTACATTATGATCAATTTCATTGTGTACAATCAATACAGACTAATATTGCAGACATCTGAATGTTCTAGATGATATCTATGGGAAAAGGTCAGTGAGACCATACTGGTCGATAGGGCATCACTTTTCTGCTTTACAAAGGTCTATAGGTTTTGTCTGTTGGTCCTGCAGTGTGTGTGCTTTGTGTAAGAAGTAAGGAGAAAGATAATTAAGCTCCTGTGTTCCTTTTTAGACTGTCAGATAGAGAAATTACCCATGAGACCACGGGACAAAGCCAGAGTGATTGATGCTGCAAAACACGCCCACAAGTTCTGCAACGTGGAGGAAGATGAGGCTGTGTACTTGAAAAGGTGTGTTTGTGTCTATAAGTTTTAGGTATTGATTAAGGTAGGGATTGATTAAGATTCACTAACCACTGGATGTTCCTGTGCAGGTCAGAGGGCATCGAAAGACAGTTTCGCAAAAAATGTGGAAAGTAAGTGAGCCCGCATACCCATTTCACAATACCTCACAGCACACACAAAATGGATACAAAATGCACAATATTGGACAGTGTACACAGTGTGAAGTGTGTCACATACAAGACACAATTATGCATCACTTGATTACAGAAACAATATACTCAGTTATAACCTAAAATTATTACATGCCACAGATCCCTGGAATACTTGATTTTCATTGGACAGTTGCACAATATTGCGGTCAAATGTTTTTTTTAAATTTTTTTTTATTGGGTAATGACCACTAATTGTATTTTGAAAACAAAGATCAAAGATGCATTAAATTGAACAAAACTGATGACAGCAAAGACATTTATAATGATACAATAGATTTCTATTTCAAATAAATGCTGTTGAACTTTCTATTCATTAGAGAATCCTGGGGGAAAATATAAAGTGGCACAACGGTTTTCAATATGGATAATAATAAGAAATGTTTCTTGAGCACCAAATCACCACATTCAAATCAGCAAATTCAGCTTTGAAACAGAAATAAAGTCCATCAAATATTATATATCAAAAATATATTAATATACAAGTTATTTTGAATTTTAATAGTTTTTCTTACTGTATTTATGATTAAATAAATGCATAAGAAACTTTCAAAAACGTTACTTATTAAACAAACATAAAAATCTTACAGACCACAGAATGGTACTGTAATAAAATTTAATTCACATGTACAGTCAGATGGTCGTTATTGCAAAATAACCCCCTTTAGGATGATACAAGATCCTGCTCACTGTGTCAGAGCTTCACAATCCTGTCCATATCATTTAGCCTTGAAATGTATGACTCAGACATGAAAACCATGTTGTTTTTTTTCTTATAATAATATCTCTTGAGCATAAATAAGCTTGTACAACAGTCAGTCCTGAGCTTCCTGTCACCATGATGAGTCTGCCATTCTGTGGCCCAAGAGAATGACGTCAAGGCTTAGAGAATAATTACACCAATGGGGGTTTGCTTGTAAAATGTGCCAATTATGTGGTGTATCAGCATTTTTAGCAAGTTTTATTCTTCTCTGAGTCAGCTGATCCAACTATTCTCAACCATCAATACTAAAGCTGCGTTCCAGACAAGGTTGGACGTGGGAATATCCCAAATTAAATGTCCCACTTCAGACCTCAGTGAGTTCCAGACAATCAGAAGTCATGTTCACGTTGATGTCGCAACGACACAACAAGCACACATCGTGTTTTTGTGTCAATTATGGCAAAAACAGAATAAAAACAACATAAAATTGCTTTGAAAACAGCTGACAAAAAGCAAAAATTATATTATTACACAACATTAATGTCTAATGTTAAAGTTTGTTTTTACGTTTATGCTCACTTGCTAACAAGTGGTACTCTGCAGAGTCAAATGACGGTGGGGTGTCTAATGGGGTGGAGGGATAGAGTTAAGGTAGTGTTAAGGTGTGGTCAGATATTCTAGCTCCACCCATTAGGCCCAAATTACATTCTCTCCTCCTCTCTGGACATCTAGTGAGGAGGAGTTCCACGTAAGCTCCACCCATTTGCTCTGCAGTGAGCAGCCTCTTGACATCTTGGAAGTGACGACAAATGACACGTCTCACTAAGGTTGGGGTTGGTCGGTGTATCCCGAGTTCACACGCTGAATGTCCGACTTTGAGTGGCGTTGCACACGTTATTTCCAAGAACGAGGTGGGAAAAATCCAAATTCCGAGCTGTCTGGAATGCACCACAAGTTTCATACTGGAAGCGTAAGCAGCAGTATTTTTTCGGTGGTCATGTTAACAGATTATTAGAGCATTCACACTGCACACTGTGGCAGCACATGGCAGGAGCAGAGCAGAAGCGGCAGTACCGCGATCGTTTCACTGCCGAGTCTTTCTTGCAGGGGTTCATTTAGGTAACTAAACTCCCCACCCCAGATAAAACATTTTTTTTTAGCTTTCCTGCCAATTATTTATGTTCAAATTTATATTGTCAATAAAATTTACAGCACTGTATGTATGCTACATAAAAATATGGGTCAAATAAAGGTGAATATTTAAATTCACTCTTTGCCAGTAGGTGGCGCATGTAAAACAGCAGAATTATAGCAGTTACACATACAAATCAGCGATATGTTTATAAACACTACACAGTGGTGTAATGTAACGAAGTAATAATACTTCGTTACAGTACTGAAGTATTTTTTGGGAGAATCTGTACTTTACTTGATTTTTTATATTTCTGTCAACTTTTACTTTTACTCCACTACATTTCCTAAATAAAATGTATACTTTTTCCCCAAAGCATTTTTGTTACTTACTACAAAATAAAGTCGGAAGAACACAGACTGCAAACAAGTGCTCGTACAACCGCGGTTGATTTCATTTTCTGGGTTGCGTCCGTTGCTGAAGAGTGCGCTGTCATTATACAGTATGAGAGCGGCCTCTAGAGGCGAAATAAAAACTATCACTGATGCCTCGTAGAGTTTGTTTTGACACGTGACGTGAGGCTGCGTGCTGCAGAGCGGGACACTTCAAAAACGGTATGTTATACAGTGTACACTACATGTTTTCATATCATTATAAAGTAATTAGTTTGTTGACTAGATGCTGCATTAGTAGAGAACAGTAGTATGTTTGCCGTCGAGGCTGAGAGGATGCTAACATTAGTACCTCAAGCGGTTAAAACTATTTGACGAAAACACCAACTGTTTAATGTCACGATTGTTACCATTAATTTGTATTAGTTTATATCCATTTGTTCGCTGTTATGCAATCGTTATCCAGCGAAGTTGCATATTTAAACTGTATTTTCATCATGCAGTGACAGAAACATAAATCAGAAATGTATTCGATTTCAGCTCTTTTTTTAACTGCACTGTAACACATATTTTGATTAGATAATCATCAAGTTAACTAAAATAGAGCCAAATCATGTGTGAAAGTATACATATAATAGACCCATGCTATGCCTGTGTGTAAAGAGGGTAATTTTTAAGCATGACTGTTTGGATTTAAAAGCCGCAGTTCAGCTGCGCGTGACAAACGCTGTTAGTGTGAAATCACAACGGGCGCATGCTGCTCCCGCTCTTCATTAGTACACCTTCTGCGCTGCCTCCTGCTTGCGCATCCAGTATGAAACGTGCGTAAGAGTCAACACTTGATGTATTCTCATACGTCAACACCAGGTTTGGGAAATCTGCAACGGTTGTTTTTTGATCTTAATAACCATGTTTCAACTGCTTTTATGTGTGTGTGTGTGTGTGTGTGTGTGTGTGTGTGTGTGTAGGTGTGGTCTTCTCTTGTTTTATCAGCATCAGATGAAGAGCACTCCAGCGACGTTTATTGTGGATGGAGCTCTGGTGAAGTTCGGCCAGGGATTTGGCAACACTAGCGTATACAGCCAGAAACAAGAGGCACCAAAGAAAGTCAGGGTAAGACACTACATTTTTATTTGAAAAGATGGAAGAGAATTACAGAATATAAGGTCAGTTTGTGTCATATGCATGTGTGTGTCTTGAAGGTTATGATGACAAAGCGCACCAAAGACATGGGCAAGTTTAGCTCAGTTACCGTTTCGACGATTGATGAAGAAGAGGAAGAGATTGAAGCGGTGAGTTTAAGTTCATCAGCTGCCCATCAGGCCTGACTCATCCCTTACATCATATCTCTTTGTTGAAGAGCTGTGATTGATTGTGATTGGTTTATCTTACAGCGGGAGGTGGCGGACTCTTATGCCCAGAATGCCAAAGTGATTGAGAAACAGCTGGAGAGGAAAGGAATGAGCAAGAGACGACTTCAGGAACTGGTAAGCGCACACACAGGGAGATGAAAGAAGAGGCGATGTGCATTCATGCTTGAGGCAGATTGAAACTTTAATAAAGTCTGCACAGCTAATGAATTTAATGTTAAAGATGACAGAGACCCCCTCACACACACACACACACACACACACACACACACACACACACTATCTTAATCTTATTTACCTTGGCAGCTCTTTAAAGTGTGTTGGTTAAGCAGCTGAAGGCTTGTATTTAATTATCTTAAAGAGTGTGGAGATATGAGTTTCTGAGTCACACTGGAAACACGCACACACCCACTCACACATTAGACCAGTGGTTCTCAAACTGGGGGGCACAGAGTTATAAAAAGGAGGAACTCTGCAAGGCTATGGGATAGTGTAGTAGAGTCAGCAGATTGTTATGCCAATGAAACCTCTGATACAAGATCCCACTTATGCAGCTACTTGCCACACACAGTGGCATGCGAAAGTTTGGGAAACCCTTGCAGAATCTGTGAAAATGTGAATAATTTGATCAAAATAAGAGAGATCATACAAAATGCATGTTATTTTTTATTTAGTACTGTCCTGAGTAAGATATTTTACATAAAAGATGTTTACATATAATCCACAAGACAAAAAAGTAGCTGAATTTATTAAAATATCTCCGTTCAAAAGTTTGGGAACCATTGATTCTTAATATTTTGTGTGGTTACCTGGATGATCTATGACTGTTTTTTTATTTTGTGATGGTTGTTCATGAGCCCCTTGTTTGTTCTGAGCAGTTAAACTGAACTCTGTTCTTCAGAAAAATCCTCCATGTCCTGCAGATTCTTCAGTTTTCCACCATCTTTTGCATATTTGAACCCTTTACAGCAGTGGATGTATGATTTTAAGATTCATCTTTTCACACTGAGGACAATTGAGGGACTCAAACACAACTATTAAAAAAGGTTCAAACATTCACTGATGCGCCAGAACACGATGCATTAAGAGCCGGGGGGTGAAAACTTTTGAACAGGATGAAGAAGTCCAAATTTTTCTTTTGTTGAAATATTTTTTTTAAATTTAGTAGTTCCCTTCGGAAGCAACAGAGGATACTTGCATGTTTCCCGGAAGACAAATTAAGTACAATTTACCTTGATCTTTAAATTAAAAAAGTTTTCACCTCCCGACTCTTAATGCATCGTGTTTCCTTCTGGAGCATCAGTGAATGTTTGAACATTTTTTAATAGTTGTGTTTGAGTCCCTCAATTGTCTTCAGTGTGAAAAGATGAATCTCAAAATCGTTCAGTCACTGCTGTAAAGGGTTCAAATATGCAAAAAATCCTCGGAAACTGAAGAATCTGTTTTTTTTTTAACTATAGTGAATAAACTGTATTAATAAAAAGTTCAAGGTGTCTGAATACATTTTGGTTTGACTGTGTATATATATATATATATGTATGTATGTACATGTAATCAAACACATTTTTTAAACATTTAATTACACAACCATTTTTAACATTGATAATTATAAGAAATGTTTCTTGAGCAGCAAATCAGCATATTAGAATGATTTCTGAAGGATCATGTGACACTGAAGACTGGAGTAATGACATCACTTTTAAAATATTCAAATAGAAAATTATTTTAAATTGTAATAATATTTTACAATATTACTGTTTTTACTGTATTTTGATCAAATAAATGCAGCTTTGGTGAGCATAAGTGAGTTCTTTAAAAAAATAATAATAATAATTTAAAAATGTATATGGGCTGCAGGGTGTCGGCAGGGAACTTCCCTGTTCCCATTCAGTTTGAAAAACACTCCTGTGCAGACACAAAAAAACCTCTCATAAATCAAGTCCATTTGAGCTGTAGAATTGCACTCTGAGAATTTTTAGACATGATACTAAAACTACAGCTGAGAGGAACAGAATTTTGCAGATGTAGGCAAGAGTATGACTGCGGGAGATGTTGAGTTTTGCTATTGCACACACTGAGAAAACACCTGAGCTCAGAAGTTCTGCTAATGTGATCTGTGTATGAATGAGATTCTTAAAAAAAAGAAAAAGAATGATAGTTGCTTACAATACTCTGTATAATATGCGAATGGTAATGCTACCAGGCATTTACCATCTATAAAACCACAAAGAAAAATAATGTGTCATAAATGGTTGCATGTGTTCTCGTGACTGATCTGAATGCTGTTTCTCTCCACACAGGCGGAACTCGAGGCTAAGAAAGCCAAGATGAAGGGAACTCTCATCGACAACCAGTTCAAATGAAGATGGTGTAAATGTGTGAGAGAGAGAGCAAATGAATGGGTTGTCTGCATGTAGCTGCTGGAAAGTGTGTGTGTATATTTGTTCAGTTGTGTATGTATGAAGGGAATAGGGGCTGAGGTATTGTTGTTTTATTTCTTACTTTGTTTCACTATTTTTAATTACAAATTTGTTTAAATGTTTGAATTGTAAAACTGTTTTTCATGCTATTCTTTATTAAACTACAACCAACTGAATGCCATTATGTCAGCTGCTAAAATCATCTTTTTATCAATCATACATGTGCATTGTTTGTGGGACTTTAGTTTTTCAAACATATTGATTGTAAGTAACTGTTCATAAATTCCCACTGCACTATAATTTCAGAGCTACAGTGTTTGTGACACGTTTGTGCTTGAGTCATGATGAGTTTTGTGGGCAAGATTGATCAAGCAAATCACTGGACGTTCCATGTGGACAGAACCTCTTAGAGAACCTCTGAGGAGTGATGGTGTGCACCTGCGGGAAGACAGGTGAATTTGTATGGCTTGGTCAGTGTTTCAGCAGTCTTATATGGTCTGTGATTAATGATCAGATTCTGGATCAGTGAACTGTACATGAGCTTTATTTCACACCTGCACAGACCCCAGTGTGACATTATACTGGCACAGGTGCAGTTAATCGCCCCTCACGCTGGTCAGGCATCACCAGACCGTCTGAAATGAACCAATGAAGGGCTCAGCTGCTGCTGACATTTGAGTTGATTAGGATGTTTTTTTTTGTTAAATATATATATAAACAACGAGCCTACAGAGGATAAGTATTTTGGTGGATTGGTGAATTTGTTTTATTTGTTTACATGCTACATTTGAAATCTTTGTCCATAATATAATTGGTGTAGCAATAATACAATAACATCTTGATTGTTTAATATATTGTAATTAGGACAAGGAAGAGATGCAAATGAAGGTTGGCTTTAAAACCTCTTAATTAGATGATATTATATAATATTAAATTTTATTCTTATCCCAGACCTAGGCTTGAAATCCTAATACATTATAAATCTATTAATTCATCATGTTTAAAACCATTTTAATCCAAACAGTGAAATAAAAAAATATATTTAGTATTTATAATTGTTTATACCCTTTTAAAAATATTTATTTTAGCCTATATATCAAAATATTTCCCAGTTAGTGTAGCCTACATGATTACCAATGAGATGACAGTGTCAGGGAAGAGTGCTTTTGATGAAATATGTCATGTGATGTGTTTAGAAAACAAAGAGAAATCAAGGTAAATATCATTTGTGGGCAATATTTTGTCCATTGTGTCCAGTCAAGCTGTAATTTTGTCAAGTAATGAAAATGTTATTAAATAGTGTATGACAGATGAAATAGCAGTTAGCCTTAGAAAGACAAGTGTCAGCCTTTTTTTTTTTTCAAATAAAAAAAAGTTTAAAATGCCATTTAAAAAAATTAAAACAAAATCTTATTTGATGCACATGTTGAACATTATTAGTGATAAAAGTTGTTTGTACAGTGTTTTTTTTTTTTTTAAACGTTTCATTAATTTTCACTTTTTCTTTTATACAAACACAAAGTAAACGACAATATGACAATATAACAAACAAAAAAAGGGGGGAAAAGTACATTTCAGCTCACATAAAGGGGAAAAAAATTTACATATTAGATTTCAATCAGTGGCGGCTACTGGTCTGTCAGAGAGGGGAAGCTCATTTTCGGCCTACATCATAAAATTGTCTATTTATTTAAAAGTAAATTCTGCCCTACGTTCCTTTTCAAGAAAATGGTCTGTGACCCTGTCGTACCAACTAGGAGTCTTTTCAAGTAAAAAAATATTAAACCCTGTAAAACTGAAACAAGGAATGTGGTGTATAATTGTGTGAAATGTATGATGAAAATCAAGCAATTTCGCCAAGCAAATATCAAAGAAATAGGTTGCAGCAGTTTTTATTTCGACTGAACTTGAGAAATCCGCGATGGGATTGAGCGCGAATAGCTTCAGTGATTCCTTATAGTACAGAATCGCTGTCAGTCAAAAGGAGATGCAGTCTTTCGACAGACCCTCCAATCATCACGCAGAAGCTCGGAGTCCGGGCCAGCCCACTCCCCATTCACCCCCAGAGACGCTGAGCGTCCGTGGGCGGGACATAATTGCAGCGTTTATCCAATGACCGTCAAGTTTCGAAGCGCTGAAAAAAAACCGTTCAAAGCAGCCCCATTGAAGTCAATGGACGCTGGGCTTCAATAGGGAAATGCACTGTGACGCTGCGGGAATGTATGAGAAGGAAATCGAGTCAGCCGACCTGCTATATGTAACTGATTCTGAACGAACTCGTCTTTGAGATGAACGTTTTCTAACGCATTTTTAGTCAATAAAATGTTAATTCAATAGTACATATTTGACCATTAATTTTGTGACATTATAAGGGAAGCCGAGCTTCCCTTGCAGTCTTAAAGAAATCGTCCCTGGCGTATATATATGTGTCTATGTATATGTGTATGTATATGTATATTTTCTATCTATGTTTTGAACCTTTATATTTACTTCCCCCTGGCACCCTGTTTTATTTGTTGTAATTTGTTATTTTCCTTTTTTTTCTTCTTCCTTTTGATGTTGTTTCATGGCATACTGTATGTTATTGTTCTTTGAATAAAAAATAAATAAATAAATAAATTAAAAAAAGAGAGAAGGTGTGTTCGAGCTCATGCAGCGCCGCACAGACCGATCGGCGGCTGACTTGAAGCAGTGCATGCCGGTAAGAAATTTTGTCCGATTTGAGAGAGAAGGAGGTCTCTGCGGAACAAAAAGGGGCGGTTCCCAACTTTGGGGTGTTGTCACACTAGAATAGGTGTTTTTCAACCTCTTTACCTGATTTGCTCAAATCGAGTGGNTTCAAAGCAGCCCCATTGAAGTCAATGGACGCTGGGCTTCAATAGGGAAATGCACTGTGACGCTGCGGGAATGTATGAGAAGGAAATCGAGTCAGCCGACCTGCTATATGTAACTGATTCTGAACGAACTCGTCTTTGAGATGAACGTTTTCTAACGCATTTTTAGTCAATAAAATGTTAATACAATAGTACATATTTGACCATTAATTTTGTGACATTATAAGGGAAGCCGAGCTTCCCTTGCAGTCTTAAAGAAATCAACCCTGATTTCAATGTATATGTTTATATATACATAAGTTGGGGAAAAGGGAGTAGGGATACTAATGTACAGACATTAAATAATACCCGTACTACGGTGTACATTTGAGGACTTCCTCACAGCTCAGTCATACAACGAAAAGGCGTCATTCCTCAGGCTGAAAGGCTTCAGGTCTCAGGAAAAACGACGTCAGGTCTTGTACAATTAGGCATCGAACGAAACGGCCTCAGACTAAAAGGCATCAGCCTTAAAGGCAATCAGACGAAACGGACTTAGAAAGAAGCGAATTGCCCCGCCTCAATGTAATGTCACGTGCACGCAGTTTTCTGTTAAATGTTACACTAAGTTGTATAAAACATATCCCGCTGAGATTATTTTGTAAATGTATATTATTCACTAGTTTTATTTGCATGTAGGCTATAAAAAGTTAGCAAAATAACACATTGCAACTAGCTTGCATTGCAAACTATCGTGAACACATACGAAAGTTAACCATGGTTAAAAGTGTGTTAACTATGATTTTTTTTGTCGGATTGATAGGCTACTATTTGTATAACAATAATTTTACTACAAATACCTTAAACTATAGTGTAGCAAAACCATGGTTAATTTGTGGTTACCATGGTTAACTGCAATAACCTTTTTGTTTTATTTGTAGTGTGGTTCATTTTTATTAGAGAGGTAAAAGAAAATATTTCGAGCTATTTGAATGCATTGTTATAAGCACAGCTGCGTTGTGTACAGAGGTTACCAAGGAAACGGCTTTATTTCTGCTGTTCCAACGCCACCTACTGTCAGTCGATTAGGCAAGGCAATTTTATTTATTTAGCACATTTCATACACAATGGTAATTCAAAATGCTTTACATAAAAAGGAAACAAATACATAAGAATAAAAATGGAATGCATAAAAATAAAAACAGAATACCACTATCTGGATGGAAGAGTCACATTTTCATTCAGCCCGTTGCTGTTTTTCTGCAGACCAATGTGAAAATCGGCATGTGCTTTTCTGTTCTTATTCGCCAAGGGATTACATAAGTAGCCTACATGAATACCATCAACAGATAGATTCTACATAATTAACATGCACACACACACCTTAACGATACATCAATTTGGGAATAGTAACAGTGAAGAAAAAGACAACTGAAGGACGGCATTATGATGGGATAAAAGCCAATAGAAAGTTAGGCTAAACACACAAAAAAGAAAGAAAAGAAATAATGCCTTTTCGTCTGAGTCCATTTCATCCGATGCCTTTTCGTCTGAACTGAAGCCTTTTGGTCTGAGGCTGTTTCGTTCGATGCCTAATAGAGGGTATGCGTCGACGTCACTTTCCCGCCGAAAACGCGCTCCCTCAGCTGGACTGAGTGGCAAAAGAACCTGCTGCGTGACTGAATTTAATAGAGGAAACTGCGAAAACGCGAGTAAAACAAACGATTACACTAAAGGTTGGAATTGAATGTGTTCCTTACAACTTGTCAAATAAACCTAATCCATGGATATTGACATGCAGCCAGGAGTCGTGTTTCCTGACATTAATATGTGCCTGATTTCGACGCCGGGGAAACACATAAAGCAAATCTGCCTGTGAATATTTTATATAACTATCGTCATATTGTCCAGCCCTAAAACAGTTATAGTTTTATAGTATAGTTTTTGTCAGTGTTGTTTATTTAAAAACACCAAATTATGCAGAATATAAGATCGAAAATATTTAATTGATGAGTTGTCAACATAATATATAACAATACAATATTTACGGTATGATTTTACCTCAAAATCCAACAATTTGACACAAAATGATAACTGCAAATCCATGTTTCTCTGCTGGAGTCCAGCTGTTTCTGTGAATTGCAGTGATCCATTTGCTTTTTTTCTGTTGCTTTCTGCAGTTTTTTTTTAAAGTCCCTGTAAAGTCATTTTAAAGTATGTGTTCTGAGTTTGTCACACCGCAGAAAAATGTGTTATTAACCAACCAGCCAAATTTGAATGATTAAAAAAATCTGCAAATAAATGAAATAAGTCATCAAAATCTCGAAAAAATAGGCAGCGCTCTCTGCTCTCAAACGCTGGGGGCGTGTCCGCTGTCGGCGCTGAAACCACGCCCACTCGCGAGAGCTGCAGCCTCAACTGACTTGAGTCTAGGGCTGTTCGATTCCGGANACAGGTGATGTGATTGTGTTGACAAATGAAATCGGCTACGTGGCCGCGGTTTGTGTTAAAAAAGAGGAGTCGATTCCCCTTAATGGAATCGATTCCAACCTTTGGAATCGACTCTCGATTCCCAACGCCTCGGAATCGAGGAATCGATTCTTTTTGGAATCGATTCCCAGCCCTACTTGAGTCTAATGAGTCAAACATACTGATGCATACAAACAAAATAATCATTTAGAGGGTTACAAATTTTAGTAGAGTTACTGTGGACTACCTACTAATTTACTTACACTCATTGGTGGGCACGAACTGCCGACAGTTGTCGAGTCGACAAATGACGGCGCCGCGAGACGGGAGGCTGAAGGCCGGGACGGGAGAGACTCTGTCCGGCCCCATATATCATCGGTTATCGGTGGGATGGTAGGAAAGCCGAGGCGGGAGGGGACCGAGGTCTGTTCAGTCACATTCACCAAAAACAGAGGATTATCTTTGAATCCCAGCTGTCTGATGAAAGTTTGTAAAATTATCCGGTGTAGAACGAGCACTTTAGAATCCTTCATATCATCGTTTTAGGAAATTTAAATAAGGAGACCGAACATATTGTATATTATAACAACCATGTAATATGCATTTGCGTGATGAAGGCATTACTAGCTAAATGTGCAAAGGGCTGTATAACTGTAATGACACTCGAGATTGAGCGAGTGAACCGCTGTAGCATTAGGGGCGGCGCCACGCTCGGTGCGTCGTCAATAGTTATATACTGTTAGAGGCGGGGCCATGCTCGGGGGTCTATATGCGTCATTAGACCCCCGTTTTAGCTCCGCCCAAAAAATCCTGAGCAGAGACTTGGTGAAAAACTGTTTAACGCTATAACTTCACAATTACGCATTACACAATTCAGTCTTTGTAATGTGTTTCAGCAATACATTTGTAACATTTATAAAGTGTTTAGAAAGAATTCTCATAATTTGACTTTACAGGGACTTTAAATATATACCTCAGGTTTTGTGTCAAAGCTATTTGTACAGTCAATCACAAGGCTCTTTCCCGTTTTAAATGAGTTTTGTGTGTTTTTTGCGGCATTCACGCTGAAAACCAATGCTGCCGCTCAGTCTTTTGCCTCTCAGTCGACGTTGACGTCACTCACGTACATACCCTCTATAGAGTGCCTCAGGGATGATGCATTTTTGTAGGCAAAACCCGGAAGCGAGTTAGCATTTTAGGACTTCCGGTTCCAATGCCGTAAAGTCCATGGGTTTTTTGAATGGGTTTTTGCTAAATCGCCTGAAATAAGGTCTGTGGTTAACAAAGCCTCTAAATATTTGCACGTTTTGATCTATGACATAAAACACACCAGTTATAACCCACTTGGGATTTTTTTAACTTTTACTGTGTCTTAAAATCGGCGGTTGGTAACAAATTGCTAAAATGGACTACTTCCTTTGGCGGGGACTTTAGACGTCATCATGACAAACGGGACATTTGACAGCATTTCTCATGAAAAAATGGATAAGTATTCATACACAGCGCAGATCATAATCAGTGAGCATGTTTTTAAATAGAGTTGTTTTCTAAATAAAGTTTGAGGAAGCTTGGTGGTGACGACGTTGATCCGCGACCATGGTGTGCTGTAGTCCGTTTATACTCTACTGTTAGCCTTTTATATCTGACAACTTTATTTAGGCTTCAAAATGTATAAATGTTGTGTTAACTTGTAAAGATTATCTTGATAGACAAAACGTGTAAGTGTCATAACCCTTTGTTAAACACAGAGCTTATTTTCTGCGATTTTCCAAAAGTCTATGGGAAAAATGCATAGGCTTTCGATCGAGGGAACCCGTGCGCCGCTAACTTCCGGGTTGGCCTACAAAAACACGTCATCCCTGAGGTACTCTATAGTACAAGACCTGACACCTGACGTCGTTTTTCCTGAAGCCTTTCAGTCTGAGGAATGACGCCTTTTCGTTGTATGCCTGAGGTGTGAGAAAGTCCGAAAATGTACACTGTACTGGATACCAAAATCAACCATTATAATGATGCCCCAAAATAGGCAGTTAAAAAAATTAATAAAAAAAATCAGTGGGGTATTTTGAGCTGAAACTTCACAGACACATTCAGGGGACACCTTAGACTTATATTACATCTTTTAAAAACATGTTCTAGGGGACCTTTAAGTGTTTCGAAATTGCAGTGGTTCACCACTGGGGGGGGGGGGGGGNGGGGGGGGGGGGGGGGGGCGTGACTTTGGCAGTTTGATTCCCGCTCCGAACCACTGATTCGAAACAAAAGATTCAAAGCTTCATGAAGCAGTGTTTTGAAATCGCCCATTGCTAGATATTGTTGAATCAAGTCGTTATTTTGTTTTTTGGCGCACAAAATGTATTCTCGTCGCTTCATAACATTAAGGTTGAACCACATAGTTACATGAACTGTTTTAAATACGTCTTTAGTAACTTTCTGGGCACTGAAATTATTAATTTTCTTGCTGGCAATGGAGGCCTGACTGAGCAAAATATCTTAATTTGTGTTCTGAAGATTAATGAAGGTCTTACGGGTGTGGAACGGCATGAGGGTGAGTAATTAATGACAGAATTTTCATTTTTGAGTGAACTGACCCTTTAAAGATTAGATTAAGGTTTAGGGTAATTTGCATGTAATTATGCATAATTTATAGTTTATTATTATAATTTATTACTACAGTAACTACATGTAACACGTGTAACAAGGACACTGCAAGATAAAGTGTTACCTAACCTTCCTGTGCTAGTAAACAATACGTGTACCTGTATCAAAAATGTTTCCAAGCATTAACAGTGGGACATGCAACATAGGCCCAACAGGATAATCTCTCTGTAGGAGGGTGCTACAGGTGTGCGTGCGTGCTTGTGGGTAAAGGTTAATGTGTGATAATTTTAATCAGTTTCAGCAGTGTCTTGCAAAGATCCTGCAACAAATTACAAACCGCAAGGAAGACAATGCATTTTAAACAGTCTGCAGCAGCTTCTGTGGTCTGTCGTTTCATTTTCTGTCCCTGATTCTTCTAGTAAATCTGACACATGGCTTCTCAAGACAATCTCACACTCAAACACTCCACTGAGCTCTGCATCATGTGCCGCAGAGCAGGGATCGGTCCAGCCCGTCTCTCCTCATGGGCTCGGGAGAGCTGCCAACATGAAGACAGCGGGAGACTGTGAGAACTTTTCAATCTTGAACCTTGCAGTGAGTCAGATTAATACACACTCGCTCCTGCTGTCCCGCAGCTCCTCCAGTCAGAGTGTGTCTTATTATATTTGCCCTGTTAGCTTTTAATTAAAAACCAGCTAGTAATTTACATCTTTAAAGGGTCCAGTCTCTGTGTATTGAAGCAAATTTATAGCAGCGTGTGACATGAATAATCAAAGTATAGGCTTTACGTGTGTGTGTGAGAAGGCGTAGAGATGGATGAGAATGAGTAACTCTCTGAGGTGTTTTTGTAAAGTTTAAAGGAAGTCCTCAAGTTCACGCTGAGAGTGATGTCTGTGTGTTATTGATGGGGGTTGTAGGTGTTTGTGCACATATAAACATGTTGATGGTGTGAGTGTTGACTGGGCGAGAAAGGATTCTTTGAGTTTGAGGGAAAGATGTGGTAGGTCTATATATCAGTATATTGCTTTAGTTGTGAGCATTTGATTTTTTATATTTCAATTATTATAATATCAAATGAAAGATTTTTATTTTTATGCATTTTAAAAGAATGTTCACCAAGACTGCATTTATTTGCAAAAATCAAATAAAATATACAGTAAAACCATAAGATTGTGAAATATATTGGCCTAATATAATTCTATTTTAATATATTTTAAAATATGATTATTTCTGTGTGTGCAAAGCTGAATTTTCAGTAGCTATTACTCCAGTCTTCATTGCCAAACGATCTTTCTACACTCATTCTATACAAAATGCTGGGTTGTTTCAACCCAAGTTTGGGTCAAATATGGACAAACCCAACCATTGGGTTTAAAAATCTAATTAAAAAATTTAAACCAAAGGGTTTGTCCATATTTGACCAAAACATGGGTTGAAACAGCCCAGCATTTCATGAGTTCACACTTACAAATAATCAGGTAGTTAATATGTGTATCAGATAGTAATAGTATGCGTATTTGGTGTGCTGTCCAAGGAGAGGGCTCCGAGCTCGATATTTGGCTCAAACCCCGAGTACTCCCTCCGTTTTTTCTGGTTTAGGAAAGTAACCAGGTAAGTGTGAGGAGACAGGGTGGTGGAGGGATGCTGAAAACTGTCAAAAAACATAGAGTCGACTGCGTATATATATATATATATATATATATATGTTTCCATTCATGCTGATTGGGTAGATATGTTGATTGCTAATTGCCAACTGCTGGTTGGAGTGATGTGATGATTAGTTAGATCATTGTGTGTGTTTGTGGTTCAGGTATTCCCAATGTTGTAGGGGAAAAATGTCCCCACAAGGATGGCAATACCAGAAATCTTTGAACTTTGAAATTTTTTTGGTCCCCATGAGAAAAACAGCTTATAGATTCATACTAAATTATGTTTTTTTGAAAATGTAAAAATGCAGAATGTTTTCTGTTAGGTTTAAGGGAAGGTGTCCAGGTGTGTGTGTGTGTGTGTGTGTTCAGTCTCAGTGGAGACTGTCAGCAGTTAGGGTTTTACTTCACTGCAGACAGCTAAAGATGAGATTCTCAGGGTAGATATTGAGCGCAGTCAAATGTGATAGACACACAGAGCAGCCAAAGGAGGATGGACCCCTCTAAAAGTTTCATTATTTCAGGCCAAAAAACATAATTATATCATTTTCTTTATAGGCCTAGCCTTCTCAGGCAACACAACTTTTGATAAATGTTCACACTTTACACTGCTTTCCCCGTCATATAACCAATTACCATGGTTCATGCAACAACAAACTCTGATCTTTGCAGTCCTGCAGTTTCATTACATTTTTACAGAAATTTCCAAGGATCTTTGGAAATTCAGAGCTCGGGAGAAACTTGGTAGCTGAATATTATGCTTTCATCTGAGAGGGGAAAAAAATCAGTAGCAGTTAATTTAATTACAGTTTATCAGTATGACATTTACCAGCTGTATCCTTGACGTCTGAACCAGCACTGGGTGGAGACTGTAAAAGTGATGATCTCAACATGCCCTCTAGTGGCCAGCATGATGAAAACCACACGATCACAATTAAGGGATTAGCTGCACTCCAGTGATTAGTACTGAAGCTGGATTTCAGTGTAAATTAGAAAGGTATAACATAAACGACTTTCACTCTTAGTCCTTTGTTTTAATGGGTTTAACATTTGGAGAAAGCCTAAGGGAGCTCATAATGTCTAGAAGTGTATCATGGTGGATTGTTCGGGGTATGAGCAGTGATTTAAAGTGAATACTAGACTAAGAAATTAAAACAAAAAGAGAGAGGAAAAATGTTGTGTGTGAAGCGATATCTGGAGAAATCCATCTCAGTGACAATTGTCTGCTGAGCAAATATGCTTTTTGCTGTCAGATGGTGTGTTTTATGAGAGCTGTAATCTCCATGATCACACAGTGAAATTTTGTTTTTCTAAAACATAATTAATAGATTTAGAACAACAGCATAACACAAACTCATTCACAATATATCAAACATCAAATAAAAAAAAACTCACAGACACAACATAACCTCTCACACACACGTACATTAACTCTCAGGCTACTCGTTCTCCCTCAGACATAAATACAACTCACAAGCAGGATTGATTTCTGTCGTATGGGTTTGTATTAATTCATCAGAGGAGCTGCTCCCATAGCTTAACTTTTTTTTTTTTTTTTTTAAACATCTTTCATTTCTGGCTGAATACAAATGCTCTGTATAGGTTACCATAAACAAACACTGGGACTGGAGGATTTTTACTGCCCAACATACATTTGTTTTTTCAGTTGTAATTGAATGGTCCTGTCTAGAGCTGTTTCACATTTTGAGTCTCCTGATTGATTGTAGCTCACGTCCAGTACTCTCACAATCCAGTATCGGCGACGATACTGTTTACTTAGAAATGCATAAATCTGAGTCTGAGGACGTGAACAGCTCTGGGTAGGACGTCACGGGTTGCCATCTTGTTATTATGGTTATGACATGGCATGAACGCAGCATGAGCTCATTTTTTTGGTTAAGGAGGAACTGTAAAAGATGACTGAGAGAACTCCAGTATCAGGTGCATCCCTAATAAAAGTATAGGCTAAAATAAGTTAATTAATTGATTTGTTTTTTAAACATTAATTAACATTTACAGAAAACAGTAATAAGGGGACATACGGCCCCAGCACATAAGAGAGTTAAATACAAAAGCATCAAATAAATACAAAAGCTTAAAGTGCCCCTATTATGGATTTTTGAAAATTACCTTTCATGTGTCACCTTAGTTATTTATAAGACGTGATAGCAGCGTCACTGTTAGGAACTGTATCAGAATGCCAAGCAAAGCTGAAAACCTCTAACAAGATAAACATTTAGGCCAGATGTGTACACAGACTTTTTTCGTCATAACTATTAACAAAGAAAAATGGCTATATCATTGTTTGACATTACAAGGGGTGTTTACTGTTTACAGAGAGAATACTTCAACTAGTTAGCGTGGACTAGCATCTTAACATCCTATTACAATACAGATAGAGCTCCACTCTACTGTAATGATAAAAACGCAGAGGAAAAAAAAACCAGTTAGTTTTGTATGTTGTAAACTCCCACAGTAGCCGAGCACAAACGTGAATAGCTGATAATGCATTAGACTTTGTAAGCCAAAGTCGTGCTCCATCCGTGATCATTACTTCAAGACAGACAAGCTCCATTAATCGACACATTTTTAGACAATATTGGACCCACATCTGAATAGCAGAACTACAGAAACGGGAGTTAGCCGGTTAGCAGGAGACATACGTTGTATGTTACACAACATAATATAAAAAACTACGATTTTTGAACGATCAATTATTAATCATACTTACAGGTTGAGATTCAGAGGAGCAAGCTGGTCCAAGTAAACTGGGCATTATCCATATTTTAAGACCAAGCGTTTTTGCGAATCAGTCTGGTTTGAAGGTTTGAGAAGCAGTCGTCAGTAAAATGATGGGAACACAAGAAAAGATTGTAAGCTACTGCTGTGGTATTGTTGAAAAAAAGAATTTTTCCTGGCGTCTGCGCGCGCAATAAGTGGGCGGGCAATATCCTAATGTTTCATTGTGACGTCACAAGGAAACGGCTTGGGATTCGTTTTACAAACGACTCGTTTAATTGACTCTGAGTCGACTCTTACTTTTGAGACAATAACTATATAAGGTGCACTTTCAGATTTAAACATTTCCAGGATGTTTTCATTCACTTAGAGCTATGTAATCCTGTTTCTTCGAGTATTGGCATGATTGCAAATGTGATACTTACTGATCTGATTGAAGTCCAATAAACAAGCTGATATTAATTGGCAAAATTTTAGCCACAATACTGTCTGTTTTTGCTCTATTTCGTGAAAATAGTTTCAAACAAAGCCACATGCCAGAGCTGTTGCGCATCTCCAAGCGACGGTGATTTTGAATGAATCTTTTGAATGACTGAATGAATGACTCGCACATTAAGATTTACCGCCACCTACTGGCTGTTTTATTTTCTTATTTACATTTATTTTCATATTTACACTTTACATAGACTGTTTTTACCTAAAATATTAAACTTTTAAAGGTTTTTTAAATTTTTTTTTTTTACATATTTCTAAATTCAAAGAATTATATTTAAAAATATTTGCACATTATTTACCAATGAGCTGCATTAAGCAGTCTATGTAAATGTCTCTAAATAATACAGATGGAGCTTCTGTGCCACTTCTGCAGTGCAAAGATGGATTTTTTTGATGATTTCTTTTGATTGGTTACTGTCTGATTGGGTCTTATTGTTGTAATTGAATTTATTGTTTAACATTTAAAAAAAAAAATTCTATTTTAATTTAAGAAATTGATTAAATATGATGCATACATTGATTAAGATTAGAAAAACTGCTCTTATAATGGAACAAATGCCCCTGGAAATTAATTTAAAGGGGCAAATATCTCCCTGTAATGGGAACGTTAATGTCTGTTATTGATCAGAAAGTGCTCCTAAATTTTTGACTGTGCTCCTAAAGAAAAATGTTAGTGTAGAGCCCTCTTTTAAAAGTCCCCCATATCTGATATCTGCCTCTGGCAGCTCCCATCAATTTCATCAAATATAAACATGTGTTCCTCATGTAACTTTTCAGTTCTCCCAATTCTAAAGAATTATAATAATTGAAAAATATTTTATATTTCAGGCTTATATAGTTAGGTATCACATAATAATGCCTGTTTTCTGCTGATACCCTCATGATCAGTTATATACAGCATTTTGAATATACATGGTGAAAATGTCCTCTATCAAGTCAGAGTAGTGAAAATGGACTCTGTATTAAATCCCATGAAACTGCAGGAATTTTTCGGATATCTGCAAGGCCTTCTGCAGAGCCTTATGGAGCATGATTTGATAAAGAAGTTAGTTATGATTGTACAGACACACTGGGATTTGGGTGCAGCTCCACCGCCAGGTTTAAGGAGCCCCATGGTGCAGCTCCACCTCAGGGCTCAGTGGTTCCCTTGCTACAATGCCACATTTTGGCTCAGTGGGCCCCATGGTTCGAGTCTGCTTCTGGGGATTATGGGTAGTGCTGTTCCGCCTCTGGGCTCTGTAGGTCCCATTGTGTATTCCTGCCTCTGTGTTCAGTGGGTCCTGTGGTGCAGCTCTGACTCAGGTTCATTGCGTCCTGTGGTACAGCTCCACCTCTGGGCTCAATGAGCCCTGGCCAATTTAAAACGTAGGGTAAGATTTTCCATGAATAACGATCCAAATTTCAGCCTTTTCTGCACATATAGTTAGTTTATGGCTTCAGAAGATTATAGTACATTAGTAGATTATAGTACACAAGTCATTTATGGTGTTTTTGTTCTGTTTCACAGTTGTAACTATGCTGCATAAGAGTTCTATAAGAATCTTTAAAAAATATCAGTGTAGTTAACATCAGAACAATCAGATGTCCTCTCAACCTTAAAGGGTTAAGTTCACCCAAAAATGAAAATTTTGTCATCATTTACTCATGTCCATCATAAAACACGAGAATGAACCTCATTGGTCCTCGCACATCCAGCAAGCATGATTGAGCTTCCGTTTACCCAGAGCCATTGAAAAACAGAGGCACTGTTTGAAATTGCCCTCTATAACCTCATTCACCATTCCCTATATTACTCCACTAATATAGACCACTACTCCTCTAATACTTCCTCTGGAAGAGCTGCTGCTTTTGCATTGTTTGTGTTTGCTGTTTAATAATGCTGTTTCAGTAGTAAGATTAAAAGATTTATTTAGAACTCTGTGATGGAAATTAGAATGTATAAACCTTAATTAAACAATTTGATAATCAATTAAAGCCACATTGGACTAACGGTTTGGAAAATGGATGGATGACTCAGCTGCAGCCGCCATCTTCTGGCGAGAAGCGGGGATTAATTTGGCGCGACCCTCACAGTGCATTATTGGAATTCTGTAGCTGTTAAGTGTCTCGCTAGATGTCATTTGATTCATATGGATAGTTTTACGATCTCTTTATGAACATTTTGAAGCATCAAAGTGGTAGTTGCGTAGACTGATAATGGAGGGTCAGAAATCTCTCTGATTTCATTAAATATATCTTCATTTGTGTTCTGAAGATGAACGAAAGTCTTACGAGTTCTCTTTACAAAATATTCAGTTACACATTATTTTTTTAATGTTCCTGTTACAGTGTAATTATACAAATAAATGCTGAGTAATATTAATTAACAAAATACTTATTGTATAGTTAAAGGGTTAGTTTACCCAAAAATGAAAATGATCACTCAAGCCATCATAGGTGTACATGACTATCTTCTTTCAGACGAACACAATCGGAGTTAAATTAAAAAAAATATCCTTGCTCTTCCCAGCTTTATTATGGTAGTCAATGGCGCTCACGATGTTGAAGCTCCAAAAAGTGCATCTATCCATCATAAAAGTAATCCTTACTACTCCAGGGGGTTAATAAAGGCCTTCTGAAGTGAAGCAATGGGTTTTTGTAAGAAAAATATCCATATTTAAAACTTTATAAACTAAAATAACTAGCTTCCGGCATACGGCCTACACAAGTCGACTTACGCCAAAGGAGTAACTTCTGACGCAATGTAGGATGTAGGAGTAACGTAAGCTTTGACGGCTCTCGCGGTTCAAACAAATAGGGCTGGGCAACAAACTCCAGCTCCTCCACTCTTATATCGAAATCCTCTTATATTTCTCTTTAAAAATTCTCGTTTTAGACTACTAATTGGTGACCAGTGTTTTGTTTTCTCTATCCTCTGCGCTTCCACGTTCGTCAATGCGTTATGCATGTGTGTGATGTTGACGAAGAAATGATATCTCGATATTTTCTGGGATTTTCTTGATAAAGATAATTAGATGATATTTTGCTGAGTGTGTTTATGGTGTTGGTACCTTGGCAGGTTTTGGGCTGCCATGGGCAGCTGACTAAAGTTTTTGATATTCTTCATATTTTGTGTGGTGGTTAGTTCGCAGCAGTGACGGAAAAGATCATTTCCAGTAAGTTTAAATTGATTTTTTTTACCTTTTCATGGGGATTTTATACCTTTATAAAGCCACTTTTTAACCCAATTAAATGTATGCCTCATCTTTTGTGTCGAATTCTTACATTTAATCAATATATTTAGTTAGAACAATAAGACACAATCGGGCTGTTACCAATCAAATGAAATCAGTATCAACAAAATTAATCTTTGCAATGCAGAGGAAACACAGAAGCTGCATATGAAGTGGCATTTATATGCATTTACACACACTGTTTAATGCAGTTCAGAGCTGACAAATGCATTTAAACTGCAGTTACAAATGCATAAATAATGTTTTTATGTTTTAAACATAAAACGTTTTGAATAATTTTTTTTTAAAATGAAAGGATACTTTAAATGTGAAATTAAAACCGCCAGTAGGTGGCAGTAAGTCACTGTTAATGATTGAGTCATTGAGTTTCAACCGATTCATTCAAACGGCTGATTCATTCAGGAGCAAAGCATTTAGGCTTGTTCGAGATGCATCGGCGCTGCGCAGGCCGGTCGGCATATGACATCAGAGTACCGCGAGATGCTTTTAAAATCTCTCTCGCGGTACTTTGATGTCATACGTCGATCGGTCTGCGCAGCGCCGATGCACGATATATCTCGCACACCCCTAGGTCAGATGACTCTTTTGGTGTAAATCGATTTGCGTAGGCCGGTTGTTATTTTAGTTTATAAAAATTTAAACATGGATATTTTTCTTACAAAAAAATCATTGCTTCGCTTCAGAAGAACTTTATTAAACCCCGGGAGCTGTGTGAATATCTTTTATGATGGATGGATGCACTTTTTTGGACTTCAAAATCAGGAGTGTCATTCACTACCATTAAGCTTGGAAGAGCCAGGATATTTTATGATATAACTCCGATTGTGTTCGTCTGAAAGAAGATAGTCATATACAACTAGGATGGCTTGAGGGTGAGTAAATCATGGGATCATTTTAATTTTTGGGTGAACTATCCCTTTAGTTCTAAGGTAAGGGTTTGGTTTGGGGTTAGTTGCTTGTAGGCCTAATTACGCATATTTATTTTTAAAGAGATTAACATTTTTATTTTGCAAGGATGCATTAAATTGATCAACAGTGACAGTAAAGACATATATGTTAGGGTGGACTATTCTTTCTTTTAATAAAAAGGGTTCATTTCTGGCACACATTTTATAAGTCACAACCATATGCAGTTTTCACTATTTTGAGTACCGACTCCATGATGATAGATTGTCCAGAAACAAAACCTGAAATTATTATTTAAAAAAAAGGTTCAACGCATATTTTAAGTCACAGTGAGAAGTCATATGCCTTTACTGTAGGCTACGTATGTTGTGCACTGAATCTCAGCGGTGTAGCTTATTTTGCACATCACTAGGTGGCAGCATTATTTCACCTGTGACAGATCGGTTTTGGTTTCAACCGGTAGAGCGACCGCACAAACGAACCAAAAGATCGCTGAAGACACAGAAAAAACAAAAATCGTATGTAAACATTTAGATACTATGTCTGAAGGAACATGTACATGTCTTTTCAGAGTTTTATTTTCTTTTTTAAATGTTACAAAAGGAGAGGCTCTGTTCTGGTTGTGTTTGAGTATGTGACATTGTTTTAGTCTTACCACGAGATATGCCTTAGCAAATTTAAAAGAACACAGAGGCAGAGTGAGTGACAGTAAATTTATCCAAAGGACAGGAGGACAGTCAATCCATCTAAATGGACACACAACAGTTGTGGCAGCAATCAAGGTTATGTTTCTTTCTCTTTTTGAAGGGAAGCTTCTAAGATTAGCCAGTCTGCATCCATCTGAGCTTGAACGTGTGTGAAAGATGAAAGTCATAAACATTGCTCCTTTCATTTCTCAGTTTCATTCTCCCTCATAACTGACTTGATTACACGAGCCAAATGAGAGAAAGAATATCCTCTGATTGCTGCTGCCTTCATTCATAAACATGGAAGACAAGTCTTGATCTTGTACTCAAGCGGATGTCGCTCACATAAACACTACTGTATTCAAATTACACTAAATGACCTTTACAAGGTTCTTCTCCGTCATATCACTGAACATCATAGCTGAAACTGGCACCGGTGGCATCAAAATATATAGCGTGAATGCATCATAGTCTCTGTTTCAGTGTCTGTCAGTCTGAATCTCTTCTCTAAAAATATTCCTTGTTTGTCTGACATTTGCAGTGATGTTGACCTTTCATCTCACCACACTCGTCTCTCAGACTACCCTCCTCTTTCCCATTTTCAGGAAACCTATCTTATCTCATCTTCATCATCTGCTTTTTTTGGCCTTGTTCTTTCTCTCTCTCTCTCTCTCTCTGTGGACGATTGTACATGGGTCGATAGCCACAAACAGACACGTGGTGCACCTTAATCCTTCTGTAGGGATGTGTTGTCCTTTTTGTTCTGATGTTGAAACCGTTTTTCATTTATTTGTACAGTGTGCTTAGTTAAATGATCCTTTCTGAAGCTTTATTTTTTGAAACATTTATTTATGGTCCAAAATATTCAGAAAATAGGAAAAATAAGTTGACTCTTCTGAACTTTTGTCTGCTACAGCAAAACTTGCTATCTGAATATCTAGAAGAAGAAAAAAATGGCCAGGACCAGGTTCTTTGAATGTGGTGACCATGTTTATGGGACTGGTGGCAGCTCGGACTACATAGTCCCTGTCCCAAATGGCACATTTCATAGCACTTTCGGTCTTGTGGATTTGCAATGGCTGCCGCGTGCACGTGTCCGTTAAGTCCACGAGACCGTAGGGTGTCCCATTTGTCAATTTTAGGTTTCAGAAGGGTGCTCGCGAGAGCCCTCTTTGCGGTCGATATGTGGCCTCGATGCGCACTTTTGCTGAGCCCGCACTGGTGACATCTTCCCGACAGTCAAAGTGGCATTACGCCACAAGTGCGGAATCGTAGGAAGACCGTGAGTGTTTAGGGTGCCATTTTGGACAAGGCTTAGATCATGCCTATTATAAATTGGTGAAGTGTGTACAAGTGTGTTCTCTCTCTCTCTCTCTCTCTCTCTCTCACACTCTCTCTCTCTCTCTCACACTCTCTCTCTCTCACACACGCCCACACACACACACACACACACACACACACACACACACACACACACACAGGTTTGTTTTGCTATCTTAGTGGGGACTCTCCATAGGCGTAATGGTTTTTATACTGTACAAACTGTATATTCTATCCCCCTACACTACCCCTATCCCTAAACCTAACCATCACAGGAAACATTCTGCATTTTTACATTTTCAAAAAAACATCATTTAGTATGTTTATTAATCCATTTCCCTCGTGGGGACCGCTGGCTGGTCCCCACGATGTAGGTGATCTCAGGTTTTTATTACATCGTGGGGACATTTGGTCCCCACGATGTAATATAAACAAGAACACACACACACACACAAACACACACACACATACATATATACTTTGTGTATTTTTTTACCATCCATTGGTACAATTTTACCTTGAAAACACATTAAAAGATTTAATAGTTTTTAATCATTTAAAATTTCTATAAATTAAATTAAATCTTTTGTAAGGAATGTAACTTAGATTTCTACTGAGGTTGCTTCTACCAGTTTTGTATTCATGGATTTGGGAAATTTCTGCCCTTGTTCCAGTCTAAAGGCACCCACACACTACAAGATAATCGGGCCGATTTTGGTCCCAATTGAATTCTCCCCTTCCAACAATCCTTGGTAAAGTCACGATTATCTTGATGCTTCTACAGATTATCTTATCAGGTGTGCTTATCATATGGTAGATGTGCTAAGATTGATTTCATCTGCTCATAAAACTTTCAGGGCCACACCCATCTCAAATCATAAATATGTAACATGTTGAATATTTGTTTGTGTTGAATGGTTGTTTGTGAATAGAATCTGTTAGTGTGTGGTGTGCTGTCTTGGTCACATCACAGCACTCCACACACTATAGGAACAAAACTGTTAAATCCTATGATTTTCTTCTCTTTTTTTTATCGTCATGTTTGTGGTCTCTCACATTTTGAAAATCTGATAAGATTTTAAAAATCTTTTAGTGTAGGCCAGAGTGCTGTCAAATTAAATTGAGGGCACCTACAGTATGTGGTGTAGTTTTGTTTTGTTTTTTCTTTGGGGTTCAAGTCTGGTTTTGGCTGCGTTTAATAAGATACTGTATTTTAGCGAATTTGTTTATATTAAGCTGAGGTTACACTATGCAGTAGTTATTCCTTCGGTTTCACAAACAAGGCTTAAAGGGTTATTTCACCCAAAAATGAAAATTCTGTCTTATTACTTTTATGATACTTGTATGAAAATTGGATATTTTATGTCATTGTTAAAGCTTGACTTCATTCTCCATTCATAGCAATTGCATGGAAAACAGTGACATTATTTAAATAATTCATTCAGTTTTGGAACTACATCAGGATGAGTAAATGATGACAGAATGTTTGTTTTTGAGTATCTGTTCCTTTAAGGAGTATTTGCATTTGCCTTTTTCTCAGTCTTAACTACTCTTCCAT
This sequence comes from Anabarilius grahami, assembly GCA_003731715.1. Lineage (NCBI taxonomy): Eukaryota > Metazoa > Chordata > Actinopteri > Cypriniformes > Xenocyprididae > Anabarilius > Anabarilius grahami. The sequence continues at coordinate 601,345 of RJVU01073043.1, read as the reverse complement.
TTCCTGTTTGATTAGGACCTTTTAGGCTTGAATGCCCTTTTAAAAAAACCCTAGGACTATTAGTGGTTTAAAGTTCTACCATTTCACAAAAATAGAGGCCACAAGTGGCTCAGTTTTACTGTGGAACTGTGTTTCACTTTAAAAAGATAGTATGTATTTATCGTATTGATGTTTTATTTAAATTTGCCATATGCGGATTACAAAAAAAAGGAGATATTTTGAGGAAGTTTAAAAGAAATGTGAATGAAAGGATTTCAGAATGAATTTGTGAGAAAAAAATCTAAAAATATTTAGTGATTACAGGATATTGTATGACACTTCTGAACACTTTGTGAAGGCCCTTTAGATCATATTTCTCATGGTCTCTCATGTTATTAAGATCGAATTCCATCTCTCAGTCCTTCTGTTCACCTTCATCTCTCTCTCTCCTTCTCTTTCTCTCAGATGTAATGACCAGGCATTCATGTTAAGTCTATCAGTAATCTCATGTGTTATAAGTCAATACAACTGATTTATTTTCCTCCTTTGTATAGGATCTTTCTGACCGGAAAAAAAAAAGAATCTCCGTAACCTTCATCTTAGGGGGAATGACATTTTCAGATTTTTTGCAGCTAGCTCACACTGTTGATCAACATTGCAGACTGAGCCTGCTTGCTTGAGCTTATATGTTTACATGTTATGACATTTACATCAATACATTCTTATAATATTCAACTGATTTAATGTAACACGATGCTTTAACCAGTCGATATATAAATGCTTTTCTTTGTTTCAGAGTCTTTTCAGAGGCCTTCTGTGGTTTTGCCTAGTAATTAAGGATCTGAGCTGGAAACCGAAAGGTCACACGTTTGATCCCAGGTATGGATGACAACACCATTGTGCTTTTAAGCAACTCACTTAACCCAATGTTGCTCCTGGAGCCTGTCTTGACAATTGAGGTATTGTAAGGCACTTTAGACAGAAAGCAGCTATTAAATGAAAAGTAATCAACTCCTCTTTTCAATCTTCTTGTCAGTTTTTGTCTTCTTCAGAACTTAATTTTAGCTCAGATCACACTGCAATTGATTTTGTTGTCTGCTCAGTAGAGTATCTCCTATTGGCCATATTATATTCTCCCTCCCTTTGATCATATTTTACCCATTTGAGAGAATGAAATGTGAGTCACTGCTGACACTGCAGATCAATCCTCCTGAAATACAATGAAGGAGAGATACTAAAAATGGATGATGGAAGCTGGATCTGTGTTTTTTTTGTGAATCATGAAAATAATATAGCATCATCATCGCAGTATGAGAACACTTAAATGATTAAGATCAGAGCAGAACTTACTGTTTTTAGAATTTGTTCTAAACCATCGGATGCACAATATATTGGTTGGTACCATATCAGTCGATATCAGCCTTTTTTATTTTTTATTTATTGGCTCTTTTGTTGCACATACTCATTAATTCCTATTTTTGCATTTAGATGGCCTTTGCCATTCATTTAAAGCTCACTTAAAGTTAATATTTAAATAATTTATTAACAGTTAAATGTAATTTTTAGCAAATCTCAGAATGAATATCCATTTTTTATACTGTACATTATAATGCAAGATTTTTAGTGTTTTATTTTTAATTTATTTAGACAAAATAGTATAGTGTTAATATTGGCCATTTAATGGCTATTTGAATAACATATTGGCTTATGAGTATGGTCAGAATA
>RJVU01073043.1:514264-587556 GCA_003731715.1 Anabarilius grahami | reverse complement strand
ATTGGAGTAAGAAATTTTAATATGTAAGAAAAAAAAAAAATATATATATATATATAATAAACACTATATTCATTATAAGCAATCATATTGTGTCTTTTGATGACTATGAATGAGTTAACAGTAGTCCAACTGCAATTTTCTGTTATTTTAAATATTCATCATTTATTGAACATATTTTTATATTGCACATGTGGTCAGGAGGCCTGTGTTTCAACGCATTGTGGTCCCCAGTGATCAATTTTCAGCGTTAAAATACATGCGAAAATGGTTCTGTAGTAGAACATACACAGGAGAGTTCAACCCGCCGCCACTTTTACAGCTTTTTCACACCACCCCTCCTCCCTTTGTGCGCTTTTTCTGTCGATATGAAAAATAGATGAGAAAACCTGCAACGGTGCATATTTGTGTGTTTTTGGTGACGTTTAAATGCTTGAACTTTACTGAAGCTCAGAAGGTGCATCTATGCGTGTGTGTGTTGGTATGTATGAAATATCTTTGTCCGTCACATTTTGGCCTGCAGCTTTTTGCTGCTTAATATCTTCAAGACCCCTTCTCTTCCTCCATCAGATCCACACAGGCCATTAACGTTCTCAAAACGCACAAACGCAAGAGCAGTGTCCTCAGAGGAATGCATCACACATATTACCTGTGCTGAATATTAAGTGTGAATTATAGTTTTCTCATCAGAGCTGAGGAGATGGCACTGTTTAGACTGTAATTGTTATATTTCAGGTTATTATAGTCTGACAGTTGAAATTGCAAGAGAATATTGATGAGTGTGTGTGTGATTATCAGTCCAAAGTAAGTGAGTGTATTTTTGAATTATATGGTTATAATTGTTTTAAAAAGCTCTAGAATCACTGTCTGACAATCCATAACATGACTCCTAATGGTCCCATTGCTAGTGTATACTATTGACTGCTGAATTGACTATTTTGTGTGTGTAAGTGTGCGTATAAGAAGGAGAGAGTTTGTTGCTGTGGGGGTAACAAAAGATGTCTCTTAGATCTCTTATGTAATTCAATACATTCAGTTCAGATTGAGTTTCTGCTGATCTATATCTGTATGTCCTCTCACAGTGAGTGGTTTGTATGCTCACATCTGAACATCATTTCTCTCTCTTTCTGTGTTTCTCTTCAGAACACATGTTTTCCACTCAGTCTTTGACCCAGATGATGTTGGCTCTACTGGGACTAAGTACTCTTCATGGGCTCTCTGTATTAAGGACAGGCCAGGGAAATACTGATTTAAATATATATGTTAACTGTATAACTACGTAATACTCTTAGATGGCACCTTAAAATAATCTGCAGAGTCATTTTATTCACACAAAGTAATACCGAATAGAGTTTGTAGTCTGAAATCTATATATTTAATGTGGTTGTGTTCTTAATTTGAACATCTGGCACATGAGACATTTTTAATAAAACAGAATACTATAGAAGATGCGTGCAGAATGCTAATTGTATCAACAGGATAGCTGGCAAATGATCTGGAGTGCACATCAAAGCCATAATATATAAACATACTTTTCATGACTGTAGTGAACACATGAAAACACACACGTTTTCACAAAAGGCAACCTCAAGTTTGTTTTCATGTTTTGCTTTATAATTCACTCGGTTCAAATAACTCGAAGGAACACATTTTCTCAGAGGTTTAAATGTACTCTGAAAGTGAAGAATCAATAAATCTTGGGTTCAGAAATGTACCAACCAAAACTGTTTGACTCTCTGCTTCCCTCCAGACTGACTGATCACCATAAAAGATTAGATAAATCAAATTTCCTCCAGTGTGTTTTTAGTCTTCCAGCAGAGTGCCCAAATATTTCCTCCTCAAAGTCTCCTAAGTCTCTGCTCAGATCATAGCCGGATGGTTAATGATCTGGTGTATTAACACGAAGGGAGGAGATTTAATTTCAGGTAAGTCATGAACCAGATCGTGAGATCAAACTGTGCCCTTGAGCAAGGCAGGTTGCTGCAGGTTATACTTAAATTTTGTTTACAGTATGGTAAAGTTCTGCCGAGTTGTTTAGATTTGCGGTATTTGCTCTGTTTATTATCAAATTAGTTTTCTTTGTGGTATTCAAGGTTTAGTCTTTGCACTTGAACTTTTTGCAACAGGTATCTGTTATAATGGTATCTGTTTTAATAAAAACTTTGTTATGACTTGCAATAATATGCTAACAAACATTATTACAGTATAATTCTTAACAGATCAGTTATTTTACATTAAAATTATAATCAGAAAAATTGTATTCATGTATTTTTATTTATAATAGTATTAGGGATGAATGATATTATAATTCTGGCTAATGCCATTACGCCCATAATAATTTTCAGTTTTAATGCCAATATTAAATATCCAATATTGACAGTTACTTATAAATTAAACAGGCTCTAATACTGATATGGTGATTACATATTGTGCACCACTAAAGTCTTATCTGAATGTACATCAATTATTAACAGTAAAGTATTATGAAAAATATTAATGAGTTATTATTCAAAGTTATTATAAATGTTATATATTGGCCTGTATATTTATGCAGGACATGTTGGTAAGACATTGTCTGTGAATATAAATGGATAAAGTGCTTTGGAAACCCAGACATGGCCTTGCCTGAGAACATAGACAGTATTTTTCAACCTCTGACTTAAAATTCAGTGCATTTGGATTAAATTAGATATGGTTTGACGGGGGTCTCTTGATTATCTCCAGATAATTCAGTGTTTTTTTTATCTTGAGGTAATCCCATCATACAAGCATACAAGCTTCCCTGACCAGTCTGACTAGTTAATTACAGACTTGCCCTAGCCTTATGTCAAAAGCAGATTAAACACATTAATGATTCATTTAGGTTCTCAGTGAGCAGAAATGGCTTCACTAAACCTGACTGAAGTCTTTGCAGCTAACTTAAATAACTCAGAAGCTAAAAGAGAATTACCACTGCAAAATGAATTCAACAGGATGAGCAAAATCAACATTGTAACACATAGTGTTTATCACTGTTTTCTGATCTTGATATGCTGTTTACCTAAAAACTGCTTTGTAACATTGTGCAAAAACTGAATTAGAATTAATTATATGGATTCCTTTATAACACACTAATATTATTTTTTTATATTCATTTGTAATTACTTTTAAAACTTTTGAAAGTTTCCAAGATCTTAATCAAATATTGTATGTTAGTAATATAAATAAGTAAATACTACATTTGCTGTGCCAAGGAAGGAAAGTAACAGAGAAATGAGTTGAGCTTAATGCTTAATACGAACACTTAATACGTTGTTGCTGTTAATGTTTTCCAGAGGGAAAAGCCGAATTTGTAGAATTTGTTAATCTTGATGCGTAAGCCTCTCAAGGATTTATGAAAAGTTTTTGCGGAAAGTTTGGTGTTAAAGTTTTCGATGTTCCTGTAACTGGTTTGAAGGAGCATGTGTGTTAGGACGTGTGTGTGTGTGTGTGTGTGTTTGGGTGTTGGCCTTTAGGGCAGATAACACAAGTGATAAATGAGTGTGGTAATTTCTCCTTGCCTGCTTTTAGCTGCCCTACAAATACATCCACACAACCACATACACATACATACAACCTCCTTCTTCATTTGTAAAATAAAAACAATAATATAAACACGGAAATTCTTACCTAGGATCATAAATGCACAAAAGCCTGTCATCAAGGCATGTTTTCTTCTGTGGAAACTCTCTGTGTGTATTTTTTTCAGTCTTCGTCTTTTTTTAATGTGTTTATTTTTTTCCCTCAGCCAAACAGGATATTACTTTTTCCTTTGCTTTTGTCTTTCTTGTTCACTCGCTTGTAATCACTCTTTCTGTTTGTCTTTCTTCTCTCCTATGGCACAGCACTGACTCACACTCTCTCGCTAGTAGTTTATTTGGAATAAACAGTATAATATTGTATGCACAGTGAGGTAGTGATTACAGTGTGTGTGTGTGTGTGTGTGTGTGTTAGCCTCTATACGTATTTGTGTGTGTTTGGATGATTAGAGTCTGGGTTTGTGTTTCCTCAGAGGAAATTAAGCAGGCATGGCCTCCAAAAACTTCCAAAACTCCTAAAGCATGGAAATCATATCCAGACCACAGAGCTGTGTGTGTATGTATGTACTTAGCTGTAGTTTGGGGACAAATTTGTCCCTCAAAGTTAGCTAAATCGCACAAAATATTTGAAAAGATTTTTGTATTTTTTGGGAAATAATAAACACTGTTTTGATTTATTTATAAATTATTACCCAGAAGTGAGCTAAATCTGGCACAATTTCCTTTTGGGGATGTCCTCGTTTATAAAAAAAAAATAAAAAATAAAAGATATAAAGAATAAAGTTTTTTTTTATTATTGTCATCTGTCAGGAAAAGGATGTTGGTTTAGATTAGTTTTACTGGCTGTATATGAAAACAACAGAAGTCTATGGAATGCCCCTATTAAATATCTAAGTAAACGTTTGTGTGTGTGTGTGTTGTATACATGGTTTATGAGGACACAAATGTGTATAATGAAATGGGTATTACAACGTAAACATGGTTTATGAGGACACTTCTTGTATGTGTATTTGTTTGAAAAAGAATGAATAATTTGTACTGAATATGTGTGAACTTTAAGTACTTTATATTATCTTGAGTCATGTGTAATTGTGTATGTTGATTTCCTGAAGACTTATTTGAGCAGTTTATGAAAAATTTGATTTAAAAAAAACAAAAAAAACTGGACATTATGATATTGAATATACTAGCATATTCAAAATGTGAGTGAGAGAGTGTTTGTGATTACTGGGATGATTTATTCATATTCAGTCTTTATATACATGTTGTGTTTTAATTTGGCTAAAAAGGAATGAACTCTCTTGACGAGCAGTTGAAGCATGCTCATTTGAATACATTTTAATGCATTTTATTTTAGTACTCTGGGACTTTGGGATTACTTTGGATTTTAGGATATCACAGGGTGTCAGCAGTTGCTGTTAATGGTGGGAGATGTCTGTGCAGATGTTTTGTGTGTAGTGAGGGTGTAGCGCTTCACTGTGGCCAGCAGGGTGAGCTGTGGTGATGTCCTGTCAGTCTGACAGTGTCTCTAAAGTGAAGCTTCTCTGTCAGGACTGTTAATTCTGCAAATATACTTGCTTTATCATATGTGAGAGTTTTACAGCATGACGCACCAGCAGTCATTTCTCACACTGAGCAGTTTGTCATTTTAAATCTGCATCTCTCTCTTTCTTCCTCTGCTTTTCACACACAGATGCACATACAAATTTGTTTTTCTGTCATGATGGAGACTTAACCCATGGTTTCTGTTGTTGTTATACTGAGTTAATGATATTTTCTCACCCCCAACCCCTAAACCTAACCCTTACACAAACCTTTTGGCATTCTAACCTTGTCATTACATTGTCCCCACAATGTACGTAGGTGATTACAGGTTTTACTATCTTTCAAAAGTGTCATAGAGGGTTTTTAGGCCAAGTGGTTTTTGAAGGCAACATTGAAAAATACTGAGAAAAAAAAATAAAGATGTAAGTAATAGGTTGAGTCTGGTTGCTTTAAATAGGCTTTTTGTCCAGTGGAACTCAAGGAGGTATTATATAAATGTCAAAATGTCAAAACTAAATTACATGGTGATCACTGGCTGTCCACCTTAGATGGGATTTTGTTTGGTTTGTTTAAATTTTTTTTATTCTTGTTTGAACTCTGGTCTCCTTGAAAGCTAAATAAAAAGTATAGCACAAGACTAACACAAATTTCACTTTTCTCTTGTCTTTTGATCACGTCTTATCTCACTTTATCTCACAGGGTCATTTACTTTGTCAGCTAAATAAGGACACGCTGTAGACTTCTCAATTTGTTTTAATAAAGCTAATTTATTATTGCTATAGATAAAACCTATTCCAAACTGTAACTTTTCAGAAACTTTTTACATTTTTTTAGAATAATAATTAAAAATAAATGTTATGAGTTATTTTTCCCAAATGATTATATCCCCAAAAGGAGGTTTTGTGATATTTAGCTTACTAATGTGGGCACACACACACACACACACACACACATCCGCGTGCTCACTATTTTTAACTACATGCATTAATTAGCATCTTTTTAGTCAGTTGCCAGTTTTTATAAATTATCTATTGATTCGTAAATTCTACTGTATGAATATTTAACCATAAGAAGAGCAGTGGAGTGAGCCAGTTTGTCTGCACTTACTTCAGAGCCATTGGGGCGTTGAGAAGTCTGCCTCCATAAGATCAGATCATATTTATGATTTGATTGGAATTGAAAAATAACTTCACTTATGGAAAAAATCATAAAAAGCACCAAAAAAAAAGGAAGAAAAAAAAAAGAGTACATCCATCCAATATGAATCCATTAATTATACAATAAAATAAGAATGAGAGAATCAGTGTTGTATCTGCCTGGTCTTGATCGTTATTAAACAAGTAGAAGTACGAATTAATTTTTAATATAACTAATTAGAAATTTATTACATTTATAAAATTCCATTAAAGTGGTTGTTCACCCTAAAATGATTTTTGTTTTCATGATTTACTTGCCTTCATGATGTTCCAAACCTGTATGACTTTCTTGCGTGAAACAAAAAATTTCCACACAAAGAAAGTGGATGAGGTCCTGGGGCAGCCGTGGTCATGAGCTATTTTTCTGTACAGAAAAGAACAGCTTCATATTACTGGATAATTCATTTTGTGTTCATTAAACATCATTTAAAAAATGTGTTCTTTAAACATCGATAGGGTGAACTGGAAACTTATACAGAATTTAAGTCAGGAGTTCTTGTATATTTAAGTCAGGAGTTCTTAGGAGTGCAAGTTAAAGTTTTATTCAAGATTTCTTAAAGTAGAGTTAGCCTGAGTGAAAATGACAGGCACGGATTGTGTGCTCTAGGTGAGATCGTGTGAGAGAGGGAAGAATAGAAGCAGAAGCAGCGAGAGAGGCGAGTGAGGGCTTTTTGCTGGGGTGTTGGCAGGTTATCAGACAGCTATGAGGTGTCTGGACACTCTGCTTTATGACACACCAGGAAGTTTCCTTTCCTTCCTGCTTATAAATATTAAAAAATGTAGAGCTGACATTACCCATAATCCCACACTCTGTATAACACTCTGCATTGTATATATGTGTATGTTAGTCTGATTCTGCTAGGTACCAAATGTCCCTGCAAGGACAGTAAAACCTGACATCACCTTGTTTGGACCAACCATCTGTTCCTATGAGGAAAATGACTTAATAAAGGGACTAAATATAAAACAAATACATACAAAATTGACAAAAAGTTAAGTAAGGGGGTAGATGCAGTGTTGGGGCATAGAAAGCTTCATATTAAAATTGTGTCAATCGTGTGTGTGTGTGGTCAGGTTTTGCCTGCTGTGTGGGGACCAATAGTAGTAAAACCCAAAGTTTTCTAGTTTCAGTTTTTGCTTTTATTTTAGTTTTAGTATTTTAGAGCTGCCAAAGTTAATGCACTTACTGTACCATTTAAAAATATTTACCAGCAGTGAATTTCTCAGCACAGTCTAGTTTATTGCGATATAGTGGCATTTTCATGTTTAATTAATGGTGGCAGATTGTAAAAGTTTCAAGCTCTACACGTTCAAAAGTTTGTGTTTTTGAAAGAGGTCTCTTATGCTCATCAAGGCAATTATTTGTGTAAAAATACAGCAAAAAAGTAATTTTGTGAAATACTGTTTCAATTTAAAATAGCTATTTTTTAAATCAGGATTCTTTGATGAATAGAAAGTTTTTTTTGTTTTGTTTTTTTAAATAGAATCTTTTGTAATATTATAAATGTCTTCATCTGAATTTTTGATTATTGATTTTTCTTTTTATATAAAAAAGCAACTCTTAAGACCCTCAACTTTTTAACTGTAGTGTACCATGTATTAAACTAAACTAAAATTCAAATTCCATTGTGGTCAGTTTTTATTTACATTTAAATAGTTTTGGAGTAATGAAAATGTATTTTACTTTATGATCTTTGCTATTATAAAACTGATAAAAAATGAAAATGATAATATGTTTAGCTCAGTAAAACTGGAATGGAATATATATAAAATGTATATGTATGTTTTTGTTTGAATTAGTTTGGAGCATGGTCAGTTTAATTTAACAGAAAGCCATGATGAGGATGATGATGAAGGCTAGCTATCGATCATGCTACCACTAAACATAGGAACAGCGTGTGTGTGTGTGTGTGTGTGTGTATGAGTGTGTGTGCATACTATTACTTGTTTATCTGTCTGGTGATGGAGAGATGGACGATGACCGTAAAGAGAGCATGATCACACATTTACTTGCCCAATTATTACTGGCACCCAGAGCAACAAGCCACAGCACTGTAACCTAATAGAAAAGTGAGAGGACAGAGAGAGAGACCACAGCTCATTGAATAAATGGGACAGCCACTGTTTGAGAAGGAAATTGCCTATTTAAACACTTACATCATCTTCCACACACACACTATGACCTTGATCTGTTTTTTTGTATCAAACGTCTTTGAAACATTTGTGCGTATGGTATAGAGAGTCTTTATGATTGTTGTGTTAGCATGATTTTGTATGTTTGCATATAGATCTTTGCATGTAATGTATGTGTGATTAGATTAATCATTAATGTTTCTTAGTGCTTCTGTTGGCTCAACTGAAACATTGCATAAGGTAGACAAAGAGAGAGCATGTGCTTGTTTAATATCCGCTCTAATAATCTTGATGTCAGTTTGCTATATTAAGTATTTGCCACCGGCTGTGGTTGCCACAAGCCCTGTCAGAGTCTCATCAGTCCCTGATTCTCACTCTTGCCTTCAGGGGCCAAAGTATGTTTGTGTGTATAAGTGACACTTGTCACTAACTGTCACTCAATTTGACATATTTTTTGGCTAAACAGGTGTGTGTATATGTGTGTGCATGAGTTTATAGCTTATTTTTTGAATTTGTTCCATTTCTGGTATGTGTATTTTGTGTGTGGGTATAAGTTTGGTGATATTTATTTGTAGGGCAATGTGTATTCATGAAAAATGATACTACTTTATTCTTATCTTAATCCTTTACAGTTTTTCACTTTGAACACAAAGCTAACAAAACAGTGACATCTTTTGTAGCTATTTTCTGTCTGTTTTAGCTTATAAAACATGAAAGCCCAAATTATGGTCCTGAATCAAAATCCAAAGCAGTAAAATATTGATAGAGTTTTAATGCTATGCCGTAAATCATACCGCCATACATAGACCACCTGTATGAATGCCTCTTATTGCTAAATCAATAGTTTTCTATTAGAAATGAAACCTGGACAGCCAAAAACATTGTCTTCATTTGAGGTGGAACAATAGATCAGCGCTGACCTGAACTTCAGCTGAGAGTCATTAATGTCATGGTGGTGGGACTCAGAGATTTAGAGAAACCTCGGTATATAAGCTAATAATTCTGCATTTGAGGATCCCTCTTCAGAAATAATAAATTCATTGTGGTTAGAGAGTTTGCCTACTATATTAGGCTAGAAGCAATATCAAAGCACGTTCTCTAATGTTCTAGGTTTGTGGAGGATAATTTACTGCAGTGCAGACACACACACGCACACACACACACACACACTTACACTTGATCTCTCTCATGCCACGTGTGTTTGACAGGTCGCGTGTTTGATCTGTCCTAGACATGCTGTAATAGCTAGAAATGCGTAATAATAATCACTTTGGGCTGTAGCCTTCAAACGTTATTCACATGCCCATGAATTGCGGAATTGTTATACTCATTTTTAAGAAGTCATTAATAATAACTCAGTCATGGGTAACATTGGGCTATGAATGTGTGGAGCTCTGGGCTGTGAAGGACAGGAGTGTCCACGGGTCAGGGTTTGCCGTTGCATTTCGAATTACAGTTTGAAACATTTTGGAATGCAAATGTGATGAAATCGTGCTTGTGTATTCATACAGCAAAAAATAAAGAAATAGCCAAAAAATTATTGCTAATATAGATTTTAAAATACATAAATATATTTAAAGTTTTAGCAACATTTCCTCATTTTTTGACCATATTAGATATACTGCCCGGCCAAAAAAAAGTTGCTGTATGAATTTTAATAGGCAAATACTTAGAATGGATCATTATTACAGTGATTATTATTTTTCTAGCATGTTATAAGTTTGGCAACGGTTCTTTTAACCCTTAAAGATGGAGTGTGTAGCTTTTCATTTCTTAAACAACCATGTATTAAGATGTATCATGGCCATATTCCAGGATGACAATGTCAAGATTTACCAGGGTTAAAATTGCGAAAGAATGGTTCAGAGAGCATGAAGAATCATTTTCAAACATGAATTGGCACCTCTGAGTCCAGACCTTAATTTCATTGAAAGCCTTTGGGGTGTGCTGGAGTAGACTTTACAGAGTGCTCACCTCTTGCATTATCAATTCAAGATCTTGACCAAAAAAGGATGCACCTCTCGATGGAAATAAATGTTGTGATGTAATTTCCATCAAGAGGTGCATCAATTTTTGGTCAAGATCTTGAATTGACAATGCAAGAGGTGAGCACTGTCACTGACTGTCATGATCACCGTCTGTTCCTGTCACTTCCCGGACTACATTCCCAATCATCCTCTCTGCCAGTCACATTCACACACTCCACACTAATCACCACACCCAGCTCATTACCAGGACTATAAAGGACTTTCACTCACACCACCTCACCGCGAAGTCTTGTTTACCTTGTGTGCAATTTTGAGTGTTTATCCTGTCTGCCTGTCTGTTTCCCGTTATCGACCCGTTGCTGCCTGTCCTGACCCTTGCCCTGTATACTGTTCTGTGAGTGATATCTGCCTAGCCTGACCATTGCCTGTTTCCTGACTACGATTCTGCCTGTCCCTTGCTGTTCCTGTTTGCTCCTGATTTACCCTGCCTGTACGACCACGCTCACTTTTAATAAAGCTTGCAATTGGATCCCAGCCTGAGTCCACTTCGTTACACTGACATTGTCATCCTGGAATATGGCCATGATGTGTCTTCCTAAATGGTTGTTTAAGAAATGAAAAGCTACACACTCCATCTTTAAGGGTTAAAAGAACCGTTGCCAAACCTGTAACATGCTAGAAACATAATAATCACTGTAATAATGATCCATTCATAGATTAAGTATTTGCCCATTGAAATCCAAACAGCAAATTTTTTTTTTTTTTTTTGCAGTTTGCATTTGAAGGAACAAAATATATTTTAAGTTTGAAAAATATTTTGCCTTAAGCCATGCTGTTTGCAACATATTTAGCATATATTTGAAAAATATTTGGCCAGAAAAAAAATGATTTCTGTTGCAATTTGTGTAGAGTATGTTTTAGGCCTAACTCAAACCTGATAGGCTGCAAGGAAAGACATAGGCTTAGACAATAAGTATTTAAAGGATTACATATGATGTTATATGATATGTAAAGGTGGTCTTGTCTGGCACTATTCCCACTGAAACAGACAGAGACATGAGGTTGTTAATTAGCTTTGTATATGCCTCCATTTGTCTGGCGCTCTATTTCAATCTATCTATATGTCTATGTCTCTCAATCTAGCTGAAAATCTACACTGCCAGACTGGATGCTCATGTATTATGAAAGCTCTTGGTCTGGCTGATTGTGCTTGGTCTGCTCTTGCCTGAATGATATCATACATCAAATCAATAACGCCTTTATACGGTATCAGATAAGAATGTCACGTCTTAACCTTCGCGTCATGGGCTGATTCCATTATGCTATCAGTTCTGCGCATCTGTTGTTCTACAATTTGTCAAGCTTTATTTAAACAAATGTTGTGATAGAGGGATTTGAGGAGGACTGGGTCAGATCTTATGCAAACTAATAGAACATTTTTTATTATAAATATGCAGTTTTTCTTTACAAGACCTTTTAGCCAGCTACTCTTTCTAAATATTTGTGAACAGTTTTAGAGTCAGTAAACTCTTGCCGAGGCCAAATGAAGGACAAACAGCATCTGAAACCATCTGGTGTCGTACCGTCAGTATGCGTGTGCTTGTTTGTCCTCTATGTGTTTCGTGTCTGGGGAGGTTCAAGACGTCACGATGCCCCAGCAAAGTCCATCAATGCTTTAAAATTGCAAACTTGCCTGTAAATATTTAGTTTGGAGGAAGCATTATATGTATATGCTGTCAACACACCAGCTAAAATGCATTTTTGGCAGGTCACTCTGTTTATGACACAAAAGCACTGCATTGATAGCATATAAACTAACCCAATTTCAGATTTCCTGTCAAAGCCACAGTGTTATTATTTGCCATTGTGTTGAGTGTTTTATCCATTGTGTTGAGTGTTTTATTTTTTTTTTATTTATTTTTTTTAGTTTTGGCTGTTGGTGGAAGGAAGTTTCCCATTTGAAAGTCTAAGAAAGTCACTGACTGATCTGGGATCTATTAATGTGGTTGACTTTAGTCTGAGAGGCTGCGCTTTAAGCTTTTGAACTGGTCTAGAGTCAGCACTTCTTTGCCTCTTTTCAGGTTTACTCATTCGAGTTCGGATCTGTTAAATCCTTTGCTTTAAGTTTATATCCAGCAGCAGTTCCCCAGACATTAGTCTGTGAAACGCATCAGCAAGTCAAATGCGAGCTTCAAATATTTGACACACTTTATTGAATCATTCTGCTGTCTCATACAGAGGCTAAATATTCAGTCAGTCAACTAAGACTTATCGTAAGATGGAGTTCACGGTTACACTTATTACACCGAAGCAAGTTAACCTTGAAAAGGGTCATGTTTTATGTTGGAGATGCGAGAGAAAATTGAGTTGACGTTTGTTCTGATAACTCTGTCCACTCGTCCTCCAGTGCGATTGGCCGTCTCAGAAATGATGTTCCAGGGGAACTCTCCAGTGTTTAACATTCAGGAGGGAATATTTTACCTTTACCACAGCTTATCTCTGCAGGTCAGACGTGTTTGCGTGTGTGTGTGTGTGATGGAAACTGAGGTGGAAGAAGGATGAAGCTGGACACTTGAGAAAGAGAGTGTTTGTTTCATGTGTTTGTGAGAGTGACAGTGTGTTTGTGTGTGTGATTAGGTGTACAGCTGTAGGCAGTATTAGCAAGGTGCAGGGTTGAGATTAAAAGCTGAATACTTTGGTGGTATATTTAATAGTCAGAAGTAAGGAATTCAGACAACACACGTCCACTCATGTTCAATCAATCAACACAGATCAGATATTACTGTAAACAATGAACTATAAACTGTTGTACCAGGTATAGGTGCACTAGAGTCTGTAACAAGGTTAATAAGCTTTCATTCAGTTTGGGTTAGGTAGTTTGGAACCAAATTTCAGAAAGTTAAATTGCATATAAATGTAAGAAAATATTTCACATTTTTACAGAATGTTAAATTTTGAGTGATGGTAAGTCGATGCGCTTTGAAGTTTGCATGCTGCTTTTTTTTGCATTACTTATTCACTATTATAGTATTTATTATAGTATTATTTAGTTTAAAGGGTTAGTTCACCCAAAAATGAAAATTCTGTCATTAATTACTCACCCTCATGTCATTCCACACTCCTAAGACCTTCGTTCATCTTCAGAACACAAATTAAGATATTTTTGATGAATCCGAGATAGAGGTCGACCGATAGTGGATTTTACGATACCGAAAACTAGGTTGGGCTGTACTTGCCGATAATCGATTAATGAACCGATAGTTTTTAAAATGGATGCTGGTTAAAAAACAAACAAAAAATTCAAAGTAAAACAATGCTGAAATAAAATGTGCAATAAATATATAAATATGAATCTATTAAAGTGAGAAGTTCAACAGAATAAGTTCTACAGAAAATAATTTAAACGTTAAAATATTACAGGTCAAATGTGTTTCTTTAGCTATAACCTAGAAACATAGGTAACTCTTTGCAAGTCCCATTTGTTAACCAGGATGTATTAGCTAGCTTACAAGAACTAATATGCATTATGCAATATAAATTTTTACAGTATGTATTAATATTTGAGCAATACAATTGTACCTTGACCATTCATGTTAGTTCATAGTGCATTAACTAAGGTTAACAGTTAAAATAAAAACTAAAACTCAATTTATAAACGTATTAGTAAATGTTGAAATTAACAAACTAACGTTGAACAATACTTCTACAGTATCTATTAACCTTAGTTAATGTTACAAATGGAATCTTATTGTAAAGTGTTACCATTTCATATCAGTCCAAACAGTCATTCTTAAAGACCATCTTTAAATATCTACGCAAAGGACAGAGCATTAAAATTACATAAATGTATATTACTGTTACAGTTGCTGTACAACTAGGCACGACAGAGACGAAGATAACGATATGAGCAATACTTTAATAATACACAGGCGATTACTACAAGGGAAGACAGCATGTACACATAAACGAGAACGGACAAGGAGTGAAGGAGAACACTAGATATATATACACAAGAGACTAACAAAGGGATCTAAACAAGGTGATGAGATAATTAACTGGACACAGGTGGAACAAGTGAACTAATCAGACTGGGGAAAACTGGGTGACAGGGGAAACAGAAACAGCAGATATGTGACAGTTCGCCCCCTCCCGGATAGGCGCGTCCTCGCGCCGTCCGAGTCCAACAGAGGAGGGAGGGAGGGGGCTCTGGAGGAGGGCGAATGGCGGAGGAGCAAAACAAAAGTCCACAGAAAACAAAAACAGTCCAAGGGGGAGTGGAGGGTGGGAGGATCCAGGGGACAGCCTGGAGCAGAGGAAGCCAGATGATGACCCAGACCACAGTCAGCATGATGTTCCTTGGCGGTGGTGCAGGAGGGAGGAGCCATGGAGGAGACAGGGGTACTTCATCCTGCGGCGCTGCAAGCCACGGTGGAGAACCAGACGGAGCCGAAGAGACACGGAGCCTGGGTGACACCGAAGATCCGGAGGGCCGTGGTGGAGCTGACGGCTCATGGGACTGAGGCGGAGATGGGGCAAAGGAAGACCACTGTGGAACCAGTGCGACCGAGGATAACGGAGGAGCTGGAGGGAAGGCGGAGCCCGGTGGAGCCGGAGGGATGGAGGGCAGAGGTGCAACCGGCAGCCAGAAATCCCGAGGTGGAACCAGGGTGATGCCTGACCAAAGCGCAGCCGGTGAGACGAGGAAGCCTGGTGGAGCAGGTGGGATGACGTGCCACGGTGGAGCTGAGGGCGCGATGAGCCAAAGCGAAACCAACGGGTCATAGGATCCAGGTGGAGTCTGGGTTTCTGTGGCCGGAGGTGAAGACAGGGGATCCTCACGCCCATGCCATGCAGGGGACTGGAAGCCCCGCATTGAATCCGCAGCACCGTAAAGAGATGGCTGAGGAGGAGATGAGGGGCAGACAGGAACCAGAGGAGTAGCAGCAGTAGAAATAGGCTGGTGAAATAGAGGAGGTGGGAGAGGGAGGCTGGGCGGGCAATCTGCAGACATGGGAGGCGCTGGAGATACATAGGGCACAGGAGATACAGGGAACGCTGGAGAAACTTGGAGAACAGGAGATACAGGGGTGTCTGCAGAAATTACCTCAGAAAACCAGTCTATTAAATCCTCCTCTAAATAATTAAATTGTCTCCCAGTGTCCATATGGCTTTCGCACTCAGCAGCGGGAATGTAGGCGGGGCTTCCTTCCGAGCCCTCAAGCTCCACTAAAACTGCCTCGGGGACGGGCGTTGTTGCCGACTCGCTCATCTGGTCAGACATCATAATGGGCTCTGGCTCCGGGGTAAAGCATGGCTCAGCTGGGCTCGCTGGCGCTTTCTCCGCGGCATGCGCAGGCTCCGTGTCTGCGGTGGAATCAGGCTTCAGCTCCAGCTGACTGGGCGCTGGGTTTGGTGGAGTGGTGCTGATAGGCTCTGCTGGGCCGATGGTGAACGCCGAGTTGTTGTTTATCAGCACCCACTCCACACATGCGGCGAAATCTTTCTGTGGACCGCTCCCTGGGAGGCGTGCACGGGACCGCTCGCTCAGGCTGGCGATGTAGAAAACACAGAGCGAGCGGTCAGGATAGTGTGTGAGGCACGCCAACTCCAAAAAGTCCATGGTGTGTTCCTCCAGGGAGCGGTCCTTCTGCTCCAGGCACAAGAGGGAAACAGCAGGTTCCATGGTGACGGGAAAAAATAAACTAAAGAAAACGCCGCAAAAAATAAACTGTATTGGTCCGTTCTTCTGTTACAGTTGCTGTACAACTAGGCACGACAGAGACGAAGATAACGATATGAGCAATACTTTAATAATACACAGGCGATTACTACAAGGGAAGACAGCATGTACACATAAACGAGAACGGAGTGAAGGAGAACACTAGGTATATATACAAGAGACTAACAAAGGGAACTAAACAAGGTGATGAGATAATTAACTGGACACAGGTGGAACAAGTGAACTAATCAGACTGGGGAAAACTGGGTCACAGGGGAAACAGAAACAGCAGATATGTGACAATTACATGCATAGTCTCACTTTTTTTGCTTCTATTTATTTGCTTCTAACAATTGATGATTATCTAATCAAAAAAACTAAATATGTATTGCAGTGATGACAAAAAAGAACTGAAATCGAATGTGTTTTTGATTTGTTTAAGTTAACATATCAATGTTGAGAACGCAATCACGTTAGCTTTAAATATGCAACATAGCCGGCATATGAATGCATATATACGTGACCAGCTGGATATAAACTAATGCAAATAGTTGGTAACAATTGCGACATTAAACATTTGGGTCGGGTTTGCGTGTGTTTTGTCACATTGTTTTAACCGCTTGAGGTCCTCTCAGCCTTGACGGCAAACATACTGCTGTTCCAAGTTTCTTTAAACATGCACCATAGTTATACTGTGGTATTCTTTGAATTATCTTAAAGTATCATGTGACTACCATTGTATGTGAATATGTTAATCATACCTGCAGTATTGTTTTTTAAATTTTTTTTTATCACAGTATCACAGTAGAGGTGCTCTTTTGTAAAGGTATGACCGATGCAGTATTCATTTTGAGAGCGTATGGCAGCTGAAGGATAGAAGGGCATTACGAGAGCTTCAGTGTTCTGCTTGAGCTACAGGCAACGAGACATGCTGGGTTGTGCAGGTGCTCTGATGGTTAGGCTGTGCTGTAAGAGCCCAAGGCTATAGGCTACGCTACACTAACCACATCATTGCCAGGCCAGGAGAGGGTAATGACTACATGTCCACACTGGCATTCTTTCTCTGCAAGCAGTTTCAGTGCCAACAGATCCACATACCCTTAAGACACACATCAGCACAAACGGTAGTTTCCATGTGGCACACAGACACACTGAAACTAGAGAATGAGCACAAGAAAACCCAGTGAAATGAGTGACACATATTGAAAGAAACACATGGAGAAACAAAACACACACTTGTAATGGAGACTTTGCAGTCAGCCAAATATTTAGAATTCTTTAAAAAAAAAAAAGATTATGTTCTGATTTGCTTAATGATTTGTTCAATGACCCTTCCTGTTTGTTCAGTGCTTGTTTAGAATCACAGTATAAATATAATAATTTAATAATATATAATAATAAACAATATAATTTTAACTATTTTTGCATATTCATAAATTGCTTATACATTATAATAATTTATCAATTGTAAATTATTTATTATTAAAATATTTTAAGTAAATATAAATCTTGAATATACATCTCCCTCTCTCTCTCCCTGCATTATCATGCTGATACACAGTATCCCCTTGAGGGAACAATGTTTGAACTATTAGGTGCATATGGTCCTCCAGAATGGTTCAATAGTCCTTGCCAGTGGAACCAATCGGAGAAAAATACATGTTTCACATCGTCCACAGCCCAAGATTTGCACTGTTTACTTTGCACCAATGAAACTGACATTTGGCATTGGTACGACTGAGTGACCAAAGGTTTGGCTATAGTAGCCCTATCATGAGTTCCCGACGAACAGTTTTGTTAGAAACAGGAGAGTCAGTGTGCACATTTATTTCTGCAGTGAGTTGGGCAGCTGTGGTTTTATGTGAATTTATGTTTTTTGGATACAATCCGGGGTTAGTACCTGGATAGCCATTTTAGACAGCTTCCTCTTGCTTCGACAGTTACTCCTGTCGGATGTGGTTCATCTTATGTGGTGGTATATACCGTAGCTCTCGATACACCACAAAGACTTGCGGCCCTGATCACAGATGAGCCAGCGAGACGCGCACCAACAATTTGTCCTTTTTTAAACTCTCTGATGTGTCCCCTATTAGGGGGCAGTTGATGTGTCCCCTATTAGGGGGCAGTTGTGGCCTAATGGATAGAGAGTCGGACTTGTAACCCAAAGGTCATGGGTTCGAGTCTCAGGTCCGGCAGGGATTGTCGGTGAGGGGAGTGAATGTCCAGCGCTCTCCCCACCCTCAATACCACGACTGAGGTGAGACCCTTGAGCAAGGCACCGTACCCCCAACTGCTCCCCGGGCGCCGCAGCAATGGCTGCCCACTGCTCCGGGTGTGTGTTCACGGTGTGTGTGTTCACTGCTGTGTGTGTGCACTTGGATGGGTTAAATGCAGAGCACAAATTCCGAGTATGGGTCACCATACTTGGCCACATGTCACTTCACTTTCACTTTCACTTTCACTATTATGTTGAGTGGATCGCATTATTTTATGTACAACTGTGCTATTGCTCTGCTAATTCAACCTTCAAACTCTGCTCTTACTGATGTAATGTAAAATAGGTGAAGATTGGCCACCAGGCACTATATTGGCCAGTGTTTCAGTTTCATTGTCCAACCCTTGTATGATGAGCCAAAACAATATGACCAGTCACAGGTCATATTGTTGATCATTCTGACAAGGCCACATATTAAGGTCTGGGTAGATTAGATGATAAGCACACTTACTTGCAACAAGCACACTTGTTGGATGCAAGTGAAATCAATAAGAATAAAGATCTGAGTGACTATGGCAAGGTGACTGGGTCAGAGTATCTCTGAAACGGCAATGCTTATGGGTTGCTCCCATTCTGCAATGGTGAGAATTTACCAACAGTGGTCCGAGGAAGGACAAACCACAAACTGACGACAAGGTGTTGGGCACCCAAGGTTCATCAAAGTGCAAGGGCAATGAAGGCTATCCCATCTGGTCCAAGCCAACAGAAGGTCTACTGTGGCACAATGTGTGTCACAACACATATGGGGCTGTGTAGCCGCAGACCAATCAGAGTGCTTATGATGACCCCTGTCCACCACCGAAAGTGCCAACAATGGGCATGCGAGTGTATAAACTGGACCTTGGAGCAGGTCACCTGGTTCGATGAGACCTGTTTTCTTTTTCATCACGTGGACGGCTGTGTACGTGTGTGCGTTAACCTGAGAAAGTGATGGCACCAGGATGTACTGTGGGACAACCACAAGCCGGTGGAGGGAGAGTGAAACCATTCTGCTGGGAAACCCTGGGTCCGGCCATTCATGTGGACATAAATTTGACACTTGCCACCTACCTAAATATTGTTTCATTGCTTCATGACAATGGTGTTCCCTGGTGGAAGTGGCTTCTTTCAGCAGGATAATGCACCCTGCCACACTGCACACATTGTTCAGGAATGGTTTGAGAAACATGATGAAGAGTTCAAGGTGTTGCCCTGGCCTCCAAATTCCCCAGATCTCAATCCAATTGAGCGTCTGTGGGATGTGCTGTACCAACAAGTTTGATCCATGGGGGCTCCATCTCGCTTTCCATGCCCTGGCGTGTCAGTGCTGCAAACAGATAATATACGTATATTTTGAAGTTGTTATAGAATATTACATAAAATAATATAATAAAGATGCTTCTGAGTTTGCTAATGTCTCATCTATCTAATACAAGGGAGAGACTACAGAGAACTGAAAATTCAAGGGTGTTACATACACATGGAGACCACTGATTTGACTTTTTGACTTCTCAGTGTCTTAAATTTCCTGTAGAAAAGTGCAATTTTGCCCATATTGAACAGGAAATGCTGCATCATCGGGTATGAGGTTGACTGGAGAACATACAACACCAGAGGGACCAGAGGTTGTCCCATTAACGTCCTTTCAAAAGTGGCTAAATAGTGACCCCATTCAGCTCAGGAAGTTAGGTGATTTATCTCCAAGTGTTTCCATAGTAACCACTGACAGGTAGGGCAGACAGTGTGCACACCTGAGTTCTATGTTTAGCCTGTGCGTCATTGTCTCTCCTAGCAACATTAGAACATGCTAGCTACCTGGGATAACCTGATTGATCCACCTTTACTCTATCATTTATATAAATTTGCAAAGACATCTTGGTTTATTGTTAGTACTAACTTGTTTACCTCACAAATGTACCACTGGGAGCCTCGCACATGTATGGTACATTTTAAATTTGTACATTTAAATTTATGCTACATGAATGGTACAATTTAAAATCTCATGGACACACATAAAAATCAAACAAGCAGTCTCTTCATTGTTCTACATTGATTACTGTATTTTCCAAACATTATTCAGACTTTACATTAATATATTTTTATGCAATTTTAAAATAGTGGTGATGATAATTAAGCAGTATTCTGAGTTCTGATGTTTTGAAAATAAATTCATAAACAAGCAAACTTCATTGCTGCGGTAATGCTATCTATTTTTATTTGACACTATGGTGATGTGCGGCTGTTTAATTCTGTTTAGTTTTATTTTGATTGTTATTAGACTGAAACAGCTTGTTCCTTTAAAAGCTATACAACTTTAACAAGCTTGTTGATTTCACCTCTAAATCTCCCTTCTTGTGTTCCACTCACCCACACACGTACTTACACACACCACACACATCTCTTTTTTTCTGTCACACTGTCTCATTGATTAGTCTATTGATCTCCGTTTCCTCTTCGCATTTCCCGTAATAGTGTGTCTGGATCGTAGCCAACTTTGTGTGTGTGTTTTTTTGTTCAAGAGAGAAAAAAAAGAGAGCACAATGAAAATACCACAATATTGAATGTCTGATTTCTTTTTTAACAAGCGCGATGATTTTTTATTTTTTTTTGGAGAAGAAGAGCCAAGAGTGGATGTCATCAGTAGGGTAAAGCTCTTCTGCCTCCCTTTTTCTCCGGGGCCGGCGTGTGATATTTACGAGCACATGCTTGCTGAACAGCTGTTTGTGTTTGTTTTCCATTCTGTAAGATGTCTTCTTTTATGAGTTGTCTGGATTTTTTTTGACAGTGTTTTCCATGTTATTGATTTTCACAAGCTCACAGTTTTAGAGAAGTGGGGGTGTGCGGCAGAATGTGAGAACATGCCGGGTTCTGGAATAGAATTCGATGGTGGGATCTTAACGCTGAAGCATTGTAAATCAGCATGCTTCAGAGTGTTTTGCATGGCTCAAAAAGAGAACTTAACAATGACACATTGTCAGTGTTTCAAAGCATATATAGTTCTCTAAAGAAATGATGTAGGAAAGCTTAGAATTTACATGTCTCTTGTGTATTGCTCCTCATCACTCTGTTTTCATGTCAAACTGCTACACAAGGCTCCAAACAACCCTCAAAAAAGTTTGAAATACTCAATTACTGTTTGTTACAGAATTCATTATTGCAGTCTGTGTGTTTTGACTACTTGAGGCAGAACATAGAAGCACAAAGACTTATCGGATCACAGGAAAACAAATGTCTGACAATGAAAATTCAGGGATTGGTGATACCAATTGTGTTCTGACACTAAGTAGTAAGTAACTATCAAGATAACGCAGATACTGATACCTCTATTAAATTGGAAAGGTTCTGTGATTTCTGAGGATAAAGTATTCCACTTATACTACGGTTACCACAACTCAAGACACTGTTCAGATGTTGTATTTCAAGACATTTGTCAGGTTTTTGTCCTTAAAACACTTGTATGTGGGACTAATTTCTTACGCATCTCATCCCAAGCAGAACTAGTAACGAAGGCTTGAGCCATTGATAGCAGACTAATACAGTTATTAATGCAGTTAAGAAATAGAATAAGCATATGTGAATTAGCCTACCTGAGTCTGTGCGTCTCTCACGGCAGCAGTGTCTTTACTAATAGCGAAACTGTAAGTTTATCTACCTCAAGAACCGCACAGTTATTACCTCGCTGGTGAGAAATGTCATATGGCTTTTAAGTTGCTAAACTATTGTACTGATTAATTCGTCAGAGCAGTGCGGACAACATGTTTCTGTGCAAGTGTGTCCGTACTGTATGTGTGTGCGTTTGAGTGAGAGAGAGAGAGAATATAATGAAAATAATTGCACACCTTAGAACGTTTGTCAACCAATCAGATTCGAGCATTCAACAGCCACTTAGTATAATATTGTATATTGGGCAATACCATGTTTACATGTGCAATATACTGTATGTTATATATGTTATTTTTAATTGATCAATTTATGTATTCATTGAATTATCATGTGTATATATATTTGTATTTTTGAGGGTTTAAATTTCTGGCATGGAAATTAAACTGCTAACGATTTCTGATTCTGATTCTTATATTTTTACTGGCATCTGTTGGAGGCTTTTGCATAGTCATTTCGGATAAAAGCAAACTGATGTTAAAAACGGAAGTAAGGCATAAAGTGACCAAATATGGCTCTCTGTCTAAATTTTTTTATTTTTTATTTTTTTCAGTCCACATCTTTTATCTCCAAGGATCTGACGTGCTAACCTCTCTGGCTTAAATGGAACATTATGTGTTTGTAATCTGGATATGTGCTTTAGCTGAGATCTCGATTCTGCCTTCTCTCCAAAAGCAAAAGGGAGATACGAGACAGACCCCGCAGGCACAGACATTTAGCATATTAGGGTCAAGATCACAAGCCTGCAAACATCATCTTCAGCTACTGGCAATGTAATAAGAGTAAAAGACAGAAAAAGATGGAAAAAGTGGAAGAATAGAGCACTATCAGAACAACGTAGGAGCATAATAGAAGGCGAGTGAGGGAGAGATGGTTTGAGGGATGAAATACATAAATATATGGAGGGGAAGAAAAATACGCTTAGATGGATGGAAAATGAGCTGTAAGTGGCTTGCTGATGGAGTGATCTTGATGGGCTGGAGGTGCTGGAAAGGGAGGAGCAGCACAAGGCACAGTGTAAACTTTTACTAAGCGCTTTTAAGGAATCATTTACATCAAATTGCTCAAATTTCAATTAGAAAATATGTGCATATGAACAGGCAGTATGGTTGGTGTCTGAATACATGGACCCCACCAGATCTCTTCTGTTTTAGCTCGAACTTCTCAAAACAGACCGAAATCATGGCAAGTAGACACAGACTGTTGTAAAATAGAAGACATGTGCAGTGTTCACGTTTAAGGTCTCTGCAAATGGCCAAGA
Source organism: Anabarilius grahami (assembly GCA_003731715.1). Classification (NCBI taxonomy): domain Eukaryota; kingdom Metazoa; phylum Chordata; class Actinopteri; order Cypriniformes; family Xenocyprididae; genus Anabarilius; species Anabarilius grahami. The sequence goes on along the minus strand of RJVU01073043.1, from coordinate 564,246 downwards.
CCAAACACACGCACACATAGGAGGCCAGGTGCTGGGTTAAGGCTCTGGTGAGTGTGTCTCTAGGATATTTTGCATGTGTGTGCAGAGATGATCAGTGATGGAATGCTGAGTGTGTATGTGTGTGTGAATGTATGTATATGTGTCATTCAATGCGGTTCGGGCTCTGGGCCAAGGGTAGCCTAACCACCAGCTGCTTTCAACAGGCTGCAGTCCCCCCAAAAACACACACACAGACAGAGACCTTGTTTCTCAATGAAAAAGACACGGAGGACATGTCTTTGTTCAGAATCCAAAATTTGTTTTATACTCAGACATTAATTGTGATTACATTTCTCAGTTTGACTGTTTGTAAGTGCATAATTCTTTAACATTAGTAAATGCATTACATTTTATAACCCAACAATGAACAATATTTTTACAGTATTTTCTGTATTAATCTCCACTCCAAAAAATGCTGGGTTAAAAACAACCCAATTGAAAATGGACAAACCCAGCGATTGGGTTGTTTTAACCCAGTGTTTTATGAACAATCATAATTTAATGAACAAAAGTAGCCTATATTTATAAATTAACATTTATTAAGAACATTAACATAAATTAAGAAGTCTGCTTTTTATTTGATCAAAAATACAGTAAAAACAGTAAAATTGAGAAATAACTATTTTTTATTATAATATACTATAAAATGTAATTTATTCCTGTGTTGGCAAAGCTTGATTTTTAGCATCCATTAATTCAATCTTCAGTGTCACATGATCCTTCAGAAATCATTCTAATATGCAGATTTGATGCTCAAGAAACATTTCTTATTATTAGCAATGTTAAAAACAGTTGTGTTACTTGAAGTGCACCTATTAGGCTATTTTGAATATCATCTTTCATGCAGTGTGTAATACAGCTGTTTGTGAATGTAAAATGTCTGCAAAGTTTTAAAGATCATAGTGCACAACAAATAATTGTCTCCTAAAAGAACAAATTGATTCTGAGCTGCTGAAACTAGTCAGCAATTCCAGTCTCACTTCCTGTTACATACCTACGTAACAATGGAACAAATTTGCATAATGTCATAAATGTCATTGGCTGCCCATTAACGACATCTACTTTGACCCACTCTCAAACACTCACTCTAGAAACTGCTGGGTTAAATATGGACAAAACCAGGGATTGGGTTGTTTTCACCCAGCCATTTTTTTCAACCAATTTTGGATTTATTTTTTTAGCCAGCAATATAGTAATATAGTAAAATGCGTGTTTTTGCTCACCCCCAAATAGGGGCAAATTTGTGGGGTATTTTAAGCTGAAACTTGACCAGACCAGAGACTTATATTACATCATGTGAAAGAGGGCATAATAGGTGCCTTTTAACCCAACCTGCTGGGTTTGTCCATATTTTACCCAGCTTGGGTTTTTTTAACCCAGCATTTTTTAGAGTGCTGTAGTTGTAGCTGAGGCCTGGAAGAGTTTGGTTTGTGTTGTAGTGTTCAGCACTGCGAATCCACTTTGCATGCACTTCCAAAGGATGAGGTATCAAGTGCTGAGGAAGCCAGATATGATGAATTCAGATATGATAATAGGCTTTTTGTTTCCTACACATGCTGTAAGCAGTAGACCAATCACAACAGACTGGGCCATCTGACCAAGCAGAGTAGAGTATGCTCGCCATAAGGAGGGGTTTAGGGAGACTGAATCTTCTAACTAACCATTTTCAGACTAACTTTGAGAAATTAGGTGATGTGCAATGCATATTATGAGAAAATTAAAGTGTTTTTTGACCTTGGATACATTGTAAACCTAGACCTCCAAAACAAAATTTTAAAACCTTTAAAACAGCATAACAGGGGCACTTAAATATAAAAAATAAAAAAAAACTGATAATTTTATTTTTTAGAATTCTTTGGTTGATAGAAAGTTGAAAAGAACAATTTATTTGAAATAGAAACCGTTTGTAACAATGTAAAAGTTTTTGCTGTCACTTTTGACCAATTGAATGCATCCTTGCTGAATAAAAATGTAAAAAAAAAAAAAAAAAATCTAACTGACCATAAACTTTTGAACAGCAGCATAGATTAATAAATGTAGGTTGTCTAGCATTCTAGTGATACTGGTTGACCAACACTTTTTTTTTTTTTAAACCCAAATGCTGGGTAATTTTATTGGATTATTTTTTATTATTTTTACACATGTGCTGGATCACTCTGAAAATGTTGGGTTATTTTTTTACCCAAATGCTGGTTCAGCCTGCTGGGTAATTTTATTGGGTTATTTTTTTATATTTTTGCCCAGGTGCTGGGTAGTTTTTCTGTATCTCAGCTGCTGGGTAATTTTTAATGTCAATGAACCCCCTCACATACCTACCCAGCACTGGGTAAATGTAACCCAATGTTAGGTAGTCTGTGCCAAACCGGTTAAAACTGGAAGTTAACGGTCATTTTGTTTTCTTTTCTGAGAGAAAACGTCCTGAAGGGAAATTCCTGAATGAAATTAAGGTTTGTATTAAATTCTATTCCTATCAAATTATTAAAACGTCTGTAGTCTTTTGACCTTTTTTTTGTTTACATGTACGCCACAGTCTGCTTGAAACGCTAGCCTTCTACAAACGCAGCATATACCAGATCTACACTCAACGCGAACAACGCACTGGCGCGACCTTGGAAGTTTCACCACTGACTATAATAAAAAAACTATTTTAAATTGACTGACCCAGCAAATGGGTTATTGTATAAAACCCAGCAAGCTGGGTAAAAATAACCCAGCATGTGTTCAGTCCAATATTTACCCAGCGCTGGGTTGCCAAATAACCCAAATTGGGTTGTTTTTAACCCAGCATTAGGAATTCTTTACTGGTAAAGCTAGTTAAATATCCTGGTGGGAACACCAGCATCCCATCCAAACTGTACTTTCACTAGGGCCAGATTCATTTAGACCAGGCTCTGTGAAGGGCTAAAGTTACTATAGCATGATATAAAATCCAGATGGATCCAAATATGGACCTTGATTACTTGTGACCAGTTTTTTTTGGGGTCAGGTCCTGTTTGCCAAAAGATTCATTAGGGCGAAGAATTGTTTTGTCCAGAATACTTATGGGCTTTATGTTTTTGATCAAGATTTACTTTAATTTGGGCTAAGATTTGTTGCATTTGCGTAGGACATATGGTTTGTTGACCAGGCTCCCAAACACTTCAGGGTATGAATCAATCATGCATTGTGGGACAGAGAGAGCTTGTCCCAGTTCAGAGTCCAGATGAAACACACATGCTTGTTGCACCGCAGTAAAATAAGTATACCTGCTCAAAACACACGAACACAAGTGTTATGTACCATATGGAGTAAAATTGCAAATTATGCGGTTGCGATATAATTGCATTTCACACATCAGTGAGGTATCATTAGTACTTGCTAATGCTAACTGACCATAACCTGTCACTACAGCATTAGCATGCCAGCTCACATATCGTCATGCTAATCCCCTGTCATGCTAATAACACCAACTGGCTCCAAGACTCCATTAATTCAGGTTTGGAGGTTTCCTGGTAGATTAAACCTAGTCTTGGGCTAAACCATATTAGTATTGGGCTAACTGCGTTTAATCTGCTAATTAATTACATTTATCTTGAGTTAAACTTCATCTGTGAATCAAATTACTCCTTCATGGACCCTGGAATCCCTCAGGTGCAAATGAGCATAATACAGTTTTTTTCAGTTGCTAACAAGCGTTGTTCAATACCGAAACCACATTTTCAAAACTCTTCACACAGTCAGCGAAACAGAAGTCAATGCAGACCAAACTGTGAACCATTTTTCATTGCTTTCAGACAAAATGCATTCAGTGACCACACTTTTCAAAATTCAGGAACTCTTTTCCCATTCGTACTCCACAACATGCCAAATACTATGTGTTTTCAGCACATTTTTCTAATGCTAACACACTGCATTCAAAATGATTAAAAACACATTCAAAACAGAATGATGGCAAATTCCAAGCATTTATGCAGTAATTATTTTAAAATATTCTAAATTTTATAGCCAAAAATTAAAAAAAAGAATCATTATAAGCTAATTGCAATTTTAGCTGAAATTCCACCCAGGTGAACTTGTGGCCAAATGCAAGAGAGAGAGCAGACTAGAACCATCACTGTAATTTACTATAATGAACAACTACACATGTTGTTACAGTAATGTGTAGAATGTATTTTATTTATTCTTTTTTTATTATCATTGCAGCCCTGGAGTTTTTTCCCCTCTTTTTTCACCTTTTGGTTATAAGTTTCAAGTACTATATTCATATAAAAAAATGAAATTTTGATTAATTTCTGATTCATTCGTGTTACAAATGCTTTCGATAAAGTGAAATTGTGTTACAGTATTCTATATGAAGAACTGATTTATGTGGAAAATCATTGAAACTTTAAAAAAGAAAAGTTCATTAATTATGTAATGCTCCCTGTTGTTAGTGTTTTTTAGGTCAGTGTGTTGTGAATGAAATGTGTGTTTTCTGAATGAGAATTGTTGCCAGTGTTATGTTGGTCTGAGTAAGTTTTGTAGGTGAGATTGGCCAACATTCATGCTGGTAATGCAGACTGTGTGAGAGTTTTGAAAATGTGGTTTCGGTATTGAACAATGCTTGTTAGCAACTGAAAAAAACTAACTTGTGGCTTGTTGGCTAGCTGAATTAAACTTGAGATGACAAATTTTTTGTCATTCCTTATAAAAAAATAGTGTTCTGACAAACTGCAGATTTGCAGAAATTGTTTAGTCTCATATATTTACTTTTATAGTAAATTAGTTTTGTGGCAAATTGTTTATTTTTCAGCAAATGTATCAAATATTAAAGGGATAGTTTACCCAAAAATAAAAATTCTGTCATCATTTACTCACCCTCATGTCATTCCAAACCTGAATGTCTTTTCTTGTTCTCTGGAACACAGTTGAAGGTCTAATGGTGGTATGTGTGCATAGTACAGTAGACAGTATGCAGACTGCAGAGCTGTACTCCGACTGCAAATAAACACCAATCATGAGTTCACTGTCAATAGCAGGAACACAGACCATAGGCCTGTATTAAACAGCCGAGTGTCAGCAGTGTTATAATCCAGACAAATAGACACTGTGTGTGTGTGTGTGTGTGTGTGTGTGTGTGTGTGTGTGTGTGTGTGTGTGTGCGTTGGTGCGGCCGGATTATNTGTGTGTGTGTGTGTGTGTGTGTGTGTGTGTGTGTGTGTGTGTGTGTGTGTGTGTGTGTGTGTGTGTGTGCGCGCGTGTGTGTGTGGTACAGGTATACCCTACGTTATGAGGACAAAATGTCCCCACAAAGATGACAGTACCAGAAATCTTTGACCTTGTTGGGGACATTTTTGATCACTATGAGGAAAACAGCTTATAAATCATTTTAAATAATGTTTTTTTTTTTTTTGTTTTTTTTTAAATATAAAAATGCAGAATGTTTTCTGTGATGGGTAGGTTTAGGGATAGGGTTTGGGGATAGAATATACAGTTTGTACAGTATAAAATCATTGTCTATGGAATGTCCCCATAAAACATGGAAACTCAACATGTTTGTGTGTTTGTCTCTCTCTCTCTGTGTGTGTGTGTGTGTGTGTGTGTTCTTGTTTATATTACATATGTAATAAAAACCTGAGATCACCTACATCGTGGGGCCCAGCCAGCGGTCCCCACGAGGGAAATGGATTAATAAACATACTAAATGATGTTTTTTTGAAAATGTAAAAATGCAGAATGTTTCCTGTGATGGTTAGGTTTAGGGGTAGGGGTAGTGTAGGGGGATAGAATATACAGTTTGTACAGTATAAAACCATTACGCCTATGGAATGTCCCCACTAAGATAGCAAAACAAACCTGTGTGTGTGTGTGTGTGTGTGAGTGAGTGAGTGAGTGAGTGAGTGAGACGGTGAGAGACTCAAATCTGGTCCAGAGTTTAGATTAATGAAGATCTTACCCAAATAAAAGCCTTAGAGATAGTTTAAAAATATTGAAAGCAGTCTCATTTATTGATGTGGTCTGTCGCGTTATCGGTTTAATTTGATAAGTGTGGCAAGTTTAATTTGCTGAGGTGAAATGAACACTTTGCTCAGAACGGGTGTCCTCCGTCATAAGGACATTTCTCCTATCGGTTCTGCTTGCTGCCTCCTCCTTTTTCTCGCCCCAATTCTGTCTGCTGGTCTGTGTGTGCGCACGTGTGTGTGGTTTGTGCTGACTCCATATTTTTTTTGTGTCCCCATAGTGTTTGTCTCACCTACAAAATGCAACAAACTGTCCTATTTGTTTCTTTCCTGCTCTCTCTCTCTCTTTCTCCTTCTCTCTACCTCAGTACATTGATCTGTATTATAACACGTTTCTGAGGGTTTACAGTTGACATGGAATCCCTCACAGTATGGTTCAGTCTTTACCCTGAATAGAGCCCTGCATTTCTGCCCGAGCCCGACGGGCCCCGACTTATTTACGGCCCACGGGCCGATTTTCACGTCATAGCTCAGAGGCGGGCCGGGCCTCGGGCCTGTTTTAGGCTTCTCCTCCTTTTAATACTTTGGACATCCATTAATTAAAATAAACCATGAGAAGCTGATGATGGTAAAACAAACGCATACATATATAGTGCTGTGCTGGCGGAAACATGATGAGACCATAGCTGCGTCTCATTTCTGAGGCTGCGTGCGCGCGTCCTCATGTTTAGTGTAGCAGAAAGTGCACCTTCAGCGCAGCAGCTGGAAGAGTGAGAATTGGATTAAAATTAGGGATGTTCATTTCGGTGTGACCCATTAAAAATACCAAAATGTTATTTTCAAGGCTTTAGTTTTATACATGTGCAAAAATGGCATATAAAACAACAGAATATGAGTATTCACACGTCACGCACCCGCAGCGCTTGAATGGAGAAATCGCGCCGGCGCCTTGTGCACATACACAACATAGCCTATCAGTTCTCACATTTTTAACTTGACATCACAGCCTGTTTATTATCAAAATAAAATACAGTCAATCAAAGTTACACTGATGATGTATATATAGGCTAGTCTGTACAATCTGTGGCGTTCAGCCCTATACTATCGACTCACTTAAAAAGCACATGTGAAGGATGTATTGTTGGAACGCGAGCGAAGTACAAAGCCTATAATTTACATAATAAATAATAGTTTAGCATTCAAATACTTCACTAATATGGAAACATTTGGATTTGTGCTGAATTGGAGAGGTAGGCGACATGTTCTTTTATTTTTCGTTATGGTTCTGTTCTGAATAGGCTACTGTTTATAGGATATGTTGTCTATAGCTATATGTTTATAGTTTGTTTTCTTTTTAAACCGTCTAATCGATAGTATTAAATGGTCAAACTTCTTGGTTAACAGTTAACTAGTCAATTATGAGCATCCCTAATTAAAACTTTCCAATGCGGATGCCGTGCTTTTTCTCTCACGATTCTCTTTCTCTATGAGAGTGTTCTTCTGGCTGTAGCATGTTGTCTCGCTTTTCATTTGAAAATAAAATGACCATGTTCAGTGGTGAAGCTTTGATTGTTTGTTTTTAAGCCAGTTTTGTTTTTGTTTTTTTATTTTTCCGCACGCTGTTACGAGCAGCAGAGCAGCCTGCCTCAGCCTGAAAAAAGTTGCTTTTTACTGTGGTAGTGCTAATAAACATTTAAACTAACATTGTGATATGTTTATATTAGTGTTTTATCTATGGCTTTTATTGAACAAGTGTTGATTTGAGAGTCTAAATCGAACAAACGTGCTCAACTCACTGTCGGCCGCTGCGGTCGTCACTTTAAAAACATAATCTTTGATTTAATAAACAAAGAAGTGCTCCAAACATTTTTCTAAAATAACTTAATAAAGAAACGAAAAGGATTACAACTACTTTGCAACAAAACGGAACATTTTAATGGCTGCAACAAAGGCTGCGTTATGGAGAGGATTTAAAAAAAAAAAAACGGGCTCCAGTCGGGCTCGGGCCGAAAATTCTGACAAGCTGACGGACACGGGCCGGGCTAAGGCCTGAGCGTCTCGGGCCAGGGCCGGGCTAGGGCCAAGATTTGTGGCCTGTGCAGGGCTCTAACCCTGAAATCTCTTTAAAAATAAACCCATGTACTCCTCTCTAAAACAGTCTATAAATTAATTCTGCACAAATCTCTTCCATACTTGCTGTTTTATCCAGTATCCTAATACATAAATTAAAAGGTTGTGGGATGTGTTGCTGCTGCAAATGATTTAGATTATTCTGTGAATTTTTGTCAGTTGCTTTTTAACCAAATCAACTTATATTTTAGTGTGTAATGCAAGGTCTTTACAATTAAACATAGCAAGAACATATTTCTAAACATTACAAATATAGAAAAGTGCAACAGACTTTGGGGAATTTTATGTAAAAAAATACATAACACAAACAAGAATTTGGAACTAATATTCAAACCAGAAATAGCATGACTGTAAGTGTGATATTGCTTTTATACAACAGTTCAATAAACAAGAAGTTAATATTAAGTAAGTTACATTATAGACAATATTTTCAGTTAGTTTGCCAGCTTTTACTCCCATAGAATTTTTTTTTAAACTAAGCAACAGCAGAATCGGCTATTTTGGGCAACACACAGTAGTGGTGTTGAATTATTCACTTTGGTTTACTAAATGATTCAATACCTCACTCATAAAGACAGTTACTTGTTTTGTTTCTGAAACAATCAGTGTTTTTTAATTAAGCCTTTGGCTGAATTGTTCAAGAGACAGCCACAACCTTTGGTTCCTAAATGAATGTGTTTTTGAATGAATCGGTTGATTCAATGACTGATTCATAAAGACAGTCACTTGTTTCATTCCTGAATGAATCTGTGTATCTGAGCAAATTGTTTGACAGAACCATTCACTGGCTTACTTGTCGCCACCTACTGGCGTAACTGTAACTTGCGGAAAGAACCGTTAAAAAATCCCCAGCACTATTGGAGGACAGGACTAAAAGTATAATACAAAAAAATATATATATATTGAATCAATATTATAGTAATAATCAATATTCATTATTACATATATAATATTTGCCTGCACTAAAGAGTTCAAGCTGATCCCCAGTGCAAAATTCTCAAACAGTCCTCCGCTCCAACAGCTGGAGATTGACCCAGCAGAATAAATGTTTTAATTTTGTAAAGATGTATTGCCATTGTGTAAATGCAAAATTCCTGAAGTTGAGAGATTTTTGGGAGTGGAATGGACACGTTAGTCTCTGAGTTAGTAAATGTTTTGACTTAATTTTTTCAGGGGGATTCCAGTAGAATGCTTCCTGTCTTTCCAATGGGATGTGTTCAGTCTGTTTAGCTGGAAATGATGGGCCTCAGTTTTGAAGCAATGGACCACCAGATTAAACAGACCACTTTTAAAATGAAGTGGAAAAACTCCAAGGGTGTCCTGTGTGTATGTGTGAGGTCTGGATGCAAACAAAAAATACATGCATGTGTCCTGGATTCCACAGATCCACCCTGACACCACAACTCAACCCGACTTCCTGTTTACAAGGGTGTGTGTATGCATGTGTGTTTTTAACTATTGCAGCTGAGTAATCAGATCTCATAGAGACAGACATGAATGTCTGGGAAGGAAAAGTCTTCACACTCCATTTACCTCAGCATGAGCAGCCTCCCACATACATAAACACTCACATAGTCACACTAGTACACACATACACATACCAGGTCATTTTTTTTGTGTAGAGTGTCTCTGACATTGATGAGGAAATGCTGTGAAATCTTTTAGTCTCTTTCCAATGAGAGCAGCTCCGACATGGTAGAGGTTAGTAGCTTCTGGGCTGGTAATGCAGAAGTCGCAAGTTGAATTCCAGGTTGGGGGAACCTCTGAACCAGAGCGATGCTGAGAGAGCCCTATCACTGTTGTGCCCTTTAGCAAGGCACTTAACTCCAGGTTGTTCTAGGGGGAATTGGTATAGTTCACTTTGGATAGAAATTCGCTTTGTAACCAATTCAAAACAGCTGTGAGACTGTGCCTCGACAACCTGACTTTGTGTGATAGAGCTCCTAGCAGAACAGGGCTATGCTGACCTTGATCAACAATGAGAACATGAGGACGTCTGTTTGAATGTCATTTGACTGCTGAGGCAAAAAATAAATAAATACAAAAACAAAAACCATACTCTGTCTTGAGTAGCACTGCAGTCAAATGATGCATTATCTTGAAATAACAATGAACAGTACTTTAACCTAGATTAATAAATGCTATAAATGTTCATTTATTGCATTTATTATGTTAATATAATAAATACAATATACATATATTTAAATTCAAATTGTATATGTAAATTAACATTAATTTAAAATTAATAATTAACAAGCATAAACTAATAAACAATACACTGCCGTCAAATGTTTGGGGTCAGTAATTTTTTTTGCCCAATTTCTATATCCTAATTATTGTTAATGTAATTCATTTTTCCAGGAGCTCATTGCTTCTACCTTCAGTTAAACTGCTAACAGTGGTTGTAAATTAATTGCCTAAATTATTACATTATTTGCTAACTGCATTCTTTAAATTGTAATGTTGACATGCATTCTCTGTAAAGCTGCTTTGAAATTATATGTATCATGAAAAGCGCTATACAAATAAATGTGAATTGAATTGAATTGAATTTGTTTATGTTTTTAAAAGAAGACCCTTATGCTGACTGCATTTATTTGACCAAAAAATACAGTAAAAACATACTGTGAAATATTATTGAAAATTAAATTTAACTGCTTTCTACTTACCTGTATTTGTAAGTGTAATTTTTTATTGTTATCACAATGCTGAATTTTCAGCAGTTATTACTATATTACTGATTTTATTACTATATTACATGAAACCATGATACATTTTTTTCAGAATTGTCACGGATCATGGATTCATTTACTCGCCCTCGTGTGTTTGTTGTGTGTGTGTATGTGTGTGAGTGAATGATTGTGTGGGCGTCACCCATTATGGTCTGATTGTGATCTGTTGCCAGCCGTGTCTTGTTTGTGTGTGTTATATAATGCACGTGTCTACATGTCATCTTTGTCAGTTCGTTGCAGGCTGTCCTGGTGTCGTGCTCTCTGTTTGTCTCACTCTGGTTCTCGGATCTCTGGACTGTCGGTGTGTGCCCTGCTTTCTGGGCTGGATTATCCCTGGTCTCTGATACCCGTTGCAGCCCTGCACCACCCAGCTCGTCACCACTTTGCACGCCACCGTCTCTGCACGCCTCAGTCTCTGCATCGACTGTCCATTTGGAGTGAAGTTATTGTACAGCGTATTCTGTCAATAAATATTGTTATACTTGCACTTGGATCCTCTGTCTGTGTTAATTTCCTGACAGATGAATAGAAAGTTCAAATGGGAAAGTGCCTAAGCAGCATAGTTTGGCAACATTGTTCAAAAAGTTGTCCTGTGTATCATCACCTTAAGAGTATTTCACAAAGTATTTTAGCGTTAAAACTAGCTCCTAAATCTGAGAAAAGTTAGTCAAGATGACTCCTAAGTCACTAAGACCAAATCACAAACAATCCTAAAATGGTTGTTGCCAGCAATCCGCCTCAGCAGTTCACCCAATTACAGGGTCAGATTATGGATTAATAAAGACTTGTTTTCATGTCTCCTTGCGCATTATTATGTTATTACTTCAAAACTCTTTTTACCAAAGTGCACAATTTGTAAACAAATATATTTTGGACTTTGCATCGCTTGACCAGTTCCATATGTTTCGCTCTCTGACATAACAAGCTTGCTCGGTAGCTCAGCTGATGCGGAGTTGTATTTTTACATTTGATTTGTTATCAGCTAATTTCAAGATCAAAGACTGCAATAGGAGAGAGCTTGGCATAAGCACTGCTAAGATAATTTAGTCTCATTGCTTTTAATGAAGATTATTGTGTTTTGAGTATCTGCAACTTACTTTCAGTTTTATTTGTGGTAGTTTGCCCCTTGGATTGCTTAAGAGATACTCAGCTATCTGCCTGTATTTCATACAGTAGCCTATGTGTGCTTTGCGCGTATATATATGGGCACAATGAAAGGAGAGAAGCCCGAGTCTGACCCGAGCCCAATCTGTAAAAAAAAAAATTGTCCGGCTCAGGCTCGCAAAATGTATTGAATGATGGAGAATAAAACTGTCCAAACTGTTTTTTGAGGAAAGACATAAACATCTTGGATGACATGGGGGTTGATTAAATTATCAGAAAATTTTTATTCTAAAGTGAACTAATCCTTTAAGACTTATTTCTATTTCTTAGTAAAAAGTTGCTCTTAGCAGCTTTGTGAGTAAGTTTTAAGAGAAAACTCTTAGCTAAGAACTTTTACTGCTATTTAGGAGAACTCTTAGTGGTAAGATAAAATGTATTGTGAATACAGCCCCTGATCAATAACCAATAATTAAGTATATTAAGTTGCTTACTTTATAGACACAATATTGTTAGTTAGTTTGTCAGTTTTTGCTCAGTTTGTAAAAATTGTTTCAAACAAAGCCACAGCACAATCCAATGTCAAGCGTTTCCGAGCAATTAAAAAGTAGAGGTGTTTTGTTCCTGAATGAATGGGTGTTTTTGAAACAATCGGTTGACTGAATTATTCAGTGATTCATTCATAAAAACAGTCATTTGTTTAATCCCTGAATGAATCTGTTTTTTTTTTTTTTAACAAATCAGTTGACTGAATGACTCAGTGACTTGTTCGTTAAGACAGTTACTTGTTTCATTCCTGAATAAGTCAACCGATTTGTTCAAAAACTCTGTGACATTGTGACTAAATTAATATATTATTCTAGGTTAAAAGTGTATCTAGATCAATGTTAATTTATAAATATGTTGATAAGCTAACATTGACCTAGATTAATAAATGCTGTAAAAAAGAATTGTACTTTGTTAAAGATAGCAAATTGAACCTACAGTATGTTACTTTACAAAACATTTTTCCACTGAATTCCACAATTTCCCCCCCAAAATCCATGCAGAAAATGTGAAAAAAAAGCTGTCTGCAAATGCTGTCAGTGGCAGCTTATTGCTCAACAGTTCAGTGATTTTATATTTGTTATGAAATGAAAAACTATTACAGTGTAGCTAGTTCAACTGAACTCTCCCAATTCCAGGTTGTCAGAGGTATTTGACAGGGTTCTTACAAGGTCATTTGTTTTGCCAATGGACACAGCCAGACTTACTTTGCCTCATAAGACGAACCAAGTCAAAGTTCAGCTGTTTAACACGTACCAGAATCCAGAGTTTTTGCTCAAGTTTGTGTCTTTAAGGTTTTAAAATGTGACAAAATCTCTTCAGATCAGCAATGAGCACTCACCCTTGTGACCTCTATCAGACATTAGATGCTTTGCACTTCCACACTTGCACAGACCACAAGGTTTCAGCATCTGCTAAATGCATGAGTGTGTGTAAAATCTTTAGTGTGCGTGTCACAGACAGGCATTTTTAGGGTTGCACGGCTCTTTGTCTTTATAGTGTTTCCAAAACCAGGCCTAAACTCGCCACAGCCTCCCTCTGCCTTGTGAAAACTGACTCTTTCCTTCTCTTTTCTCTCCTGGTCTCTCATCTACATGAGTCACTTTCTCCCCTTGCATGCTTGTGACTGTCTTCCCTCCTTGTTAGGCCAAAGGTGACGTTTCCCTTCTGCTTCAGGTAGTGCTCATCTTTAGTGTTTAAACGCAGAGTGCACATAGAAAGAGAGTGCACAAATACTGATGGTGTTTTAAAAGGCAAGATTTGATGATTGTAATTAAGACGCCAACTTTCTCAGTGCATGTGCCATCAGGGTGAGCCTTTTTTAATGATGCGGGTTATTAGACAAGAAGTATTCCTTTGTAAATATCAAATGACCTTTGAAGAGGGTCAGAGGCGGAATTGTTGATTGATGACATCAAAAGCGACTCATTTTTCACGAGAAAAGCAAAGATGGAATAGATTTAGCCCTGGAAATCTATAAAGACAAACAACCGTGCAATTCTAAAAGCGCTGAATATGGATGGTAATGGGGCCCATGTGACGGTTTTGTGTGTACAGTCTCCAAATCTTGAGATGATCTAGTGATGCTGGAGTGTTACATTAGTCCATCTGCTCTGGAGCATTCCTGGTGACTTTCTCTTTTCTCCGATATTGTGTTTGATAATGGACTGAGAGAATAATCTCAAATTTAATCAAAAGAGGCTAGAGAGAAGACATTTATATCTAAGCACATCCACGTATATCTACTGTTAATATTATTCACGTTTTCTTTATCATGTATCATTTCCAATCGAAACAGCATAAGTACAGAAGAATTATTACATGCATCCTTGCTCTCATCTCTGAGGTCTTGTCTTTTATAGAGAATTTGCTTTGAATGAATCAGTTCACAAAATGATTCACTGACTCATTTGAGTATAATTTGTTTTATCTCATTTGTTTTGCGACATTCAAATGATATTAATTCATAAATATTATAAATACTATACATACTGTTCAGAAGTGTGGGGTCAGTAAGATGTTTTAATATAAAATTAATTAATTTTATTTAGCAAGGATGCATTTAATTGATCAGTGACTGTAGCAACATATATAATGATACAAAATATTTCGATTATGATATTTCTATAAGAATTCTAAAAAAAAAGAAAAAAAAAGATCATGGTATCCACAAAAAACATCAAACAGTTTTAATCATTGATAATAATAAGAAATGTTTCTTGAGCAGCAAATGATTTCTGAAGGCTCATGTGACACTGAAGGCTGGAGTAGTGATGCTGAAAATTCAACAGGAATAAAGTTCATAATTATTTATGGGGAAAAAATTCTGCTTTAAAATGATTAACGCATTTAACCTTTTTGCGTCCCTGATCTATTTAGTTCATCTTACATTTCTTACAGTTGATTGATGATAAACATGAAGCAGGGCAACAACTCACTGCGTGATATAGCCTATAGAATGCAGCTAGATGCCTCTAATATTCAAGATATTAAGGAAAATATGCCCTTGTATGAGTTTTTGTCTCACATTTATATCATGATATAGTTAAGCAATATCACACGAGTGCTGTTTTTGTCCCGAATAGCACAAGTGCAAATGTGATATTGATTTTATACAACAGTTCAATACATAAGAAGTTAATATTGTGTTATATTTTATACGCAATATTGTCTGCTTTTGCTCACTTTTTCCAAAGAAAATATTACCAATAATATAAAGCCAGAGCCAAACTTGTGCATCTCTGAGCAACACACAGTGGTGCTTCGTTTCTGAATGAATCCGCATTTTGAGCGAATCAATCAGGAGAACCAATGATTCAGTGGCCCATTCATAAAGAGAGCCATTTACTTCATTCCTGAATGAATCAGCCCTTTGAGCGAATCGAACGAATGAATTACTCAATGACTTAACTTACTCATTTAGATATGTACTGCCACTGGCAATTTTTATTTTTTATTTAGAGTATCATTTCATATTTCCGTATTAAAGGATTAGTTCACTTTTAAATACACTTTTCCTGATAAATTTACTCACCCCCATGTCATCCAAGATGTTCATGTCTTTCTTTCGTCAGTCGAAAAGAAATTAAGGTTTTTGAGGAAAACATTCCAGGATTTTTCTCCTTATAGTGCATTTCAATGGCTACCAACAGATTGAAGGTCCAAACTGCAGTTTCAGTGCAGCTTCAATGGCTTTAAACGATACCAGATGAGAAATAAGGGTCTTATCTAGCGAATCGATCGGTCATTTTCGAAAAAAATACAACCGTTTATGCTTTATAAACAAAATATCGCCTTGAACGTACTTTCCGCTTCCGCATTCTTCATAACGCTTACGCTGAATGTCCTACGCCTTCCCTGTTCTACTTACGGAACGAACGCGGCGCCAGTTTCGTTTTTTTCCGTTAGTAGAATAAGGAAGGCGTAGGACATTCAGCGTAAGCGTTATGAAGAATGCGGAAGCGGAAAGTACAAAAAACCCATTAAAGGTATATTTCACATAAAAATGAAAATTCTGTCATTATTTACTCACCCGTTGAAGCCTAAAAGTTTGTGTAATAAATTCTATATTGAATCAAATATTTTTTTTCCTAAAGCTACATTTTTATGCTTTTCTCATTTAACACAATAATGGCTTTAAATGATCTAGGGGTAATTGTGCGAAATTTGATGAGCGATAATTCAATATATATATTCAAATATAATAAACATTTAAATATATATAATATTACATCCAGTGCTTCTGTTTATCATTGATTTTGACTCTATGAATATAAATAGTTTTTTAGATGTTTATAATGTAAATTAATCTGTTTAAATGCTGAAACTGAAATCTTCATTATTTTTGTGGCAGATAAGAAGTGCTGGAACAGCCTTAAATAGCTTTAGAGTAGTGAGTTTTCAAGAGGGTAGCTTGACTGTATTGACATACTGTAGCCTGTAGCAGGGAAAACTACAGTTTCAAAGTAGCTTTGAAAGCGGCACTGATGTGAGATATCGTGCTGCTCTAGAGGGAACATCACAGTGAAGTCTGAGGTGTTTTGTCAGTTTTAATAACAGATAAACTGCCTCCTTTCTGATCCGAAAGGACATGTCACGCAAGCTTTAACTGCCGTGACTGAAATCACACAATATTAGAGCATTTTTTTATTTAATTGATATTAATCTAACCATTTTTAATATGGGAAATGTTCTTTTATAATCACTAAGCATACAACTTTTTATTTTACTGATTTACTTATAAACTGTTTTACACTAATTAATAAAGTAACTCCAGACTGATTTAATTTCAGTTGCTTCAAAACAGGAGGGACATTAAAATTCTGCATGCAATTCATTTTCACTGAAATATTTACATTTTCATCTGAAATCAGTTTACTTTGTTTTTAAATTCTTCCCATAAATGATTTATGTCAAACTGTTTGAAAGGAAACTTTCATTTAACATACAATATGTTGATTTTTTTTTTAATCTTGGTAAGGAAAGTTTGCACTTGCAGCACAACAAAACTGTCTCTTCTCCAGGTGTCTTGACAAACACAACTTGAGAAATACTAGTAGCTGTGGATGTTTTAGCCAGTAATCTCAGCTCAGTTGCTCCAATAGTTTCCATGGTGATAGTGCACCTGTTGGTTTAAGCTTTATCTGAGGAAACTAGTCTGGGACACACATGTTCCCACAGAGACGTCTGTAAACAAGGAGTACAATGAAATGTATGGCTGTCAGCAGCATTTCAATGGACACATACAACTTGTTAAACCTCATTGGCCTTTTTGGTACTAGTTTAAGGATAATTGACAAAAACTAGTTCAAAATGAGGGGGGAAAATCATAAAATGGATCTCAGGCTAACTTGGATGCCTGCTGTAAAAGTAGAAAAACTTTCCCCTCTGATACAAGCTTTCAGCCAAGATAGAACCAAAAAATGGGCCATTTGGAAAACATTATTTTGATTCAAGGTCAATTTTTCAAACACATTTTTTGTTTAACAGTGATGTATTATGTGATGGTTGAAGTAATGAAAAACCATAAATCGTTTGATTTTTTGGAGAGGATGTGAACAATGACTTTCTGTTGATGAATAATCAGACACAACATTAATCAAAGTGTAGACCACAGGACACACTTTCCAAAAAAAAAGTGCCCGGCGTTCACTTTAAATCAGGGGTGTCCAGTCCTGCTCCTGGAGGGCCACTGTCCTGCAAAGTTAAGCTCCAACCCCAGATATACACACCTGGACCAGCTAATCAAGGTCTACTAGGCATACTGGAAACTTACAGGCCGGTGTAAGTTTCCAGTATGCCTAGACTCTGCAATACAGTGGCCCTCCAGGACCGACTTTGGACACCTCTGCTTGAAATACAGAAGTGCAAACATTACCTTTTTTTTTAATTTTTATTCTTTAGTCATTTAAATACAGGAAAGCACATCATAAACACATGCTAACATGCTCAAATATGCTTTGTATAAAACACAGCATTGAATGGAAAGAGCAGACCATCTTTATTCACCCCAGTGGTCCAGTTTGAAGTCCGTGGGGGTTCCCCTCTATTCTCTCCCTGCTGAATCCCACCTCGCGGGGACCTTTCCCCATCCTTGTAAAGGAATATGTTTCAGAATGCTTACTGTGCAAGGTTTACAGCGTTCCATTTGAGCTGTGTGAACGTCTGGAAAGCTTCCAAAGAGCCTCAGATCTCCCAGCATTCCTCAGGAGAGCTGAAAGCGAGCTGCGGCCAAACACATGAGCCTTTCACATGAGCCCGGTGATCAGTACCACACTACAGCTGCCGTTCACTCCTCCCTTTGGCCTGCTAATTCTTGCTTCTCTCTCTGTCCCTCTCTCGTTTTCTCTCCTGTTGTGCGCCCCCCCCCTTCAGGGCTCACACATTCTCTGTAAAGCTCAGAGTGAGTTTGTCTGCGGTGCGTATCGCGAGCAGTGTAATCACCGGGGCCTCTCTGCTGTCCAGATGTTCAGAGTATCCATGCTAAATTCGATGCCGAGCTTTTCTGTGGTTCTTTAGCAGGATGATTGGCTGGGAGACAGCAATCCCTGACATTCTAGAACAATGACATTCTCAAAATGGGTTCAAGATTCTGCTGGACAGAAAGCATCAAGGAATATTTTCCCTACTCAACTTTTAAACTTCTGAACGCTTGATAAACTTGGTTCATTTTGTGTGCGTGCCTATGCGTAGCTCCAGAACTCATTGGGATCCGGATCATGACAGTGATGAAAGTAATAAAATAAATTGGTGGTTAACAACATTTATAATCGTATAACACGTTACTGAACACGATACATACACACTGATGCAAAAGCATGACATAAACCACAAAGTATCACAAGTATTGCATACTTTTGTTTACTTTGATTTGGACCAGCCTCAAACTGAACTAAGCCAACTCAAATATCAATAAACGACTGTGTCTGCAGGTTGTTCACTGGTCAAAGGAAGAGGTGGGATGTACTCACTGTAATAAAGAAAATATGAGATATGCAATTTCATAATTCATCCAAAAATGAAAATTATGTCATCATTTACACACCCTCGTGTCATTCCAAATCTGTATGACTTTCTTTCTTCTACAGAACACAAAAGAAGACATTCTGAAGAAAGTTGGTAACCAAACCGTTTTGGTGACCATTGACTTCCATTGAATAGAAAAAAAGAGAGACAAAAAAGACATTCCTCAAAATATGTATTTATGTCCCACAGAAGAACGTAATAGTTTTGCAATGGCATGAGGGGGAGTAAATGAAGCCAGAATTTTGGGTGGAGTGTCTCCTAAGGCAACATATTTAATAACAGTGCTTACCACTGTTAGCTTCCATATAGTTTTCACTTTTTTATTTTGTTACTTTCCGTAATGTGACCCTCTGTGTTTGGGAGATTTTGGATTTAAAATAAATAAATCATAAATCTTCGTATTCACGAAGTTCAACATTTCAGCAATTTATTTACTGTACTATAGACATTTGGGTAGGACTGCTTTTATATGTAAAACGAAACCGGGTTCCATATGGGATCATTTTGAGAGTGGCATTTTTATGTTGAGGAGAGATTGAATATTTAATCCACACACGGATGCAAAAAGGAGCTTTCACACCAGCCAAACCAAAAGGGATTTAGAGAGTAAACTCTGAACCACAATCATTACCAAATGTATTACCAAATACAGATGATTTACACCTAAATACAAACTTCTGGATATTCTCCTTAACAGCAGATTTTCACACTGCTCCTGGCAATTTTACTGAATTTATCATAAATCTTTAACCAGGGCATTTAATTTTGCATTTCTTTCAGTTGATTTAAAAGTTTAACCTCTTGTTGCATAATTGCGATATCATAAATAAATAACATCTCACAAAACCATTTTAAAAGCATCCTAAAACATCTACATTAATAGATAATTACAAACACAGATATAAAAGAGGAAAAATACAAGTGTATCCACTAGAGCTTAACTTATTTTTTACAAATATATTACTTTTCTATCAGAATACACACACAATTTACAAATTATATCCGTCTTTCCCAACTGTAAATTATCTGTGTGTAAGAGAGAGAGAGCGAGCAAAATTAGACATTGAGATGCCAGACATAACTCATAAATATTTACAATGCACAAATTTCCCAAAGGAGCATATAAACACATTATAATTTGGAGGATTTTGTTTAACTGTGGAAAGTTTTTATATTGTGTATATTAATGGACAGAAGTTTGTAGATTTTAAAGATGGAAACTATCACTTTCTATAACCAATGAGTCCAAAAAATGTGAATAAAACCTTAAATATTTTGTATAGATAGATAGACAGACAGATAGATTATAATAGAAATATGGAACATCAAGATGCACAAACACTGCTAAAAAAAATCAGGATTCAGGGACATTTGGGTCTGGTACTGTATTTAAATGGTTGTTAGCACATCTGCTCACTATGTCATTTAGTAGACTAAATCTGTCTAAAAGACTTTGGCCTGGCTCAGACTCCTGAACTATTTGAAATGATGTTTATTCAATCTATGACAGACATGTCATTATGAGTCTTCTGAATAAGTGTTTGTATGTATGTTTGCAGTGAGATGTGTATTTGAGAGAGACTGTGTGTGTCTAAGGAAGAGTGTGTGGTTGCATGTTGCTCTCTATTGGGATGCCACGTGGGAAATTCTAAGACAAGTCACATCTCGCAGACAGACTGAGTTTGTGGAGGAGCATTTGTGGATGTATGTATGGATGTGCACACTTACACACACGCACTGCGAGAGCTGTGATATTTCTTTATGTAGTCCAACTGACATGGGCGGAATGTAACATTCTCTCCTTCTCTCTGTGTTGTTAACACAGCTGTGTGAAATAGGCTGGAACTGAGGCGTAATGTGGACAGCTGCTCTTTTCCTACAGTCCTAATGAGAACACACACATGCACTTGCACTCACACACACACACTGAGATACATTTGCAACATTATCCATAATTGTAATTCATTGTAATTGTTCATAAAACTTCATGAGATGATAGAAATTCAATAGTTAATCAATAATTCATTTATGTAATAATGGTCTGTGGTTATTAAATAAAAACTTAATACAGTAATGATACAGTGTGTTACTTCTAGAGTGCCCCAGTTCAATCAATCAGCAAACACACACACTAGCAGGAGAACAGATGAACATGCTGGATTTGATTTAGAAACCACAGCATGAATACAGAGGAAAGGAATCTGAATTTCTCTCTCTCTCTCTGGTTTAGTATTGTCTTTAGTCATTATAGGCCCGGTTCAAAATGAAACCAAAGAATAAAGACAAATAAATGCACAAATAATGCACATTAGCAGTCTCAGCAACGGAATGCTAATTATTCAAAGTAACCTGAATTTTTTCTGTAAACTCAAGTCTAAATCAACAATGATCCATAGGTTCATGTTGTTAAATACCCATATCACTTTATCCTCATGAGAAATACACATATTTCATGAAGGAAATTTTGGGTTACTTACTGTAAAGTAAGTCTGGTAAATTTCTGGAGGTCTGTTATTCTAACACAGCATCACAAGTCTTACATTTCTCTCTTTCTGTGGCATGAAAAAAAGCCAATATACACACAACCGTTCGTCGGTATAATGTTTTTTAAAGTGTTTCTTATGCTTAAAGTTGTATTTATTTGATTAAAAATATAGTAAAACAGTGATAATATGAAATTAATTTAATATATTTTAAAATGTAATTTATTCTTGTGATGACAATTTTCATTAGATGTTTTACTGTCATTTTTTTAAAACAAATTAATGCATTCTTTCTGGATAAAATTATTAATTACAAAAAAGTATTTCATAAAAAAAATGCTTACTGGCCTAAAATTTTAAACTGATGTGTATAAATGTATGTTTTCACTTTTTTTTTAAATGTATTATTATTTAAAAACTAAATAAATAATGTAATATTAAATATAACAATATTGTTATTTTCATTATAATTGTTTTATTTATAAATCATAAATTAATACCGTTGTTTATGTTTTGTTGAATGATGAAGTCCTATGTTTAGTCTATGATGTCCATGTTATTCTGTGTGTCTGTGTTAATATCTGTTAGATCCTTCAGGTATTTATCAAAAACAATAGGAGGTTAATTTATGAAATATTGTGCGGGTATTTTTATAGTTCAAAAGCGGGATATCCGTTATTTGAATTGTGTGGGTATGTTTTTGAATGTTATCTTGTTTGTTTTTTTCCAACTTTCACTTTATCCTGTTTGGTGCGTGTATGCATGCGCTCTTTCTGTGACCTTGGGATCAGTTGAAGAAACCTTTCATCTTACATCTCACAATGATCCTGCTGATCGCACATGTCAGACATTTTTGCTTAAGTGATTTGCAGATTCTCAGGATTTGTCTTTCCAGTTCTCCAGCACATCAATGAGAGAAAATCATTGTTATCCTTTAGATTTCATAGTCTGCGCACACTGCAGTCCAAATATGCAGAGGACAATTCAGAAAGGCATAAAACACTCTCTTACTGAGACGAAACGGTTATTTTCCCACTGAGAGGATTTTTGGTCCACTGTGTGTAAGGTGATTCCCTAATGCATAGCCAGTGGTGTGTGTGTGTGTGTGTATAATTCCTGACAGGAAATTGTACTCTGTGGAAATGAAACCACTCTAACGCTGCTCTCAGTGAGGAATGTGAGGCTTATGGAAGACTTCCTCCCCAGTCTTTCTCACTTTGCACCCCATCGTGGATATGTGCTAAAGTATGCGTGTGTCTTTATGAGGAAACTGTCCTCATCAGGGTAGCAGAGACATGTTGGACATTCTCATTGTCCATGGAGTGTGTATGTGCATGTCTATGTATACTTTTATATTTGCAAGCTGTCAGCAGTAATATATTAAGGTATACCAGGTTGGTTGTGTGTGTGTGTGTATTTGTGTGAGAGACCCCTCTGGTCGATTTAGTGTTGTGATAACACCCTGTGGAGTGCAGTGGAGTTTATGAGCCATGATGAAGAAAAACACTTCTATATTACAGCCTCTGAAGATTGACAGGTGATATGATATGCCTGTGTGTGTGTTAATATAATTGTTCAAAGAAGTGAAACTGTGCACTTTTTTAAGCATGTGTTTGCATTGGCCAGTTGAAATGACTCCCCTGAGAGCGTTACATCCTATGTGACTGAAATCTTCTCATCTGTGGTGTGGTGAGGAGAGAAAGGTCTCAATTTAGTGGTGTTATTTCTGACGAGAGAGCGATTTTAATGAAAGGACTCTTTCTTAAACATTTGTTTTATGTTGGTTTATCCTCTTTATGCACAGGGCCGTGAGAAAATGTCTATGGGGTGAGATAATCATACTTTAATGAAAGTCACATTTTTACCTTCACATTAAGTGTTCAAATGTAAAATTAATGTAAAAAATATTTAAAATAAAAATATACAGTACTGTTCAGAAGTTTGAGAACAGTAAGATTTATTTTTGTTCAGCAAGGATGCATTAAATGGATCGAAAGTGACAGTAAAGACATTTATTATGATTCTATTTTAAATAAATGCTATTCTTTTTAACTTTCTATTCATCAAGCAGCACAACTGTTTTCAACATTATTAATTTAAAAAATATATATTGAACAGCAAATCAGCATTACTTTATTAAGGATCATGTGAATCAGTAATGGCTGCTGAGAAGTTTAATGTTGTCATCACAGGAATATGTAAAGGATATTACATTTGATAAAAAGATTGATTTTTTGATCAAATATATACAGCCTTGGTGAGCATAGGAGATGTTTTTGAAAAATATTTTTAAAAATCTTACTACCACACACTTTTGAACAGTAATGTATCTCTTGGAACTGACCAGTGAAATCAAGAGATGGGGATTTTCTCATTAAAGTAACTTGTTTAATCACAATTTATAAATAAAAAATAAAGCTCTAAAGAAGGCTCAAATCAGCAGCCAGTTATATAGTTGTTTGATATTTGAATGCAATCTGAATAGAGTCCAATCATCAACTGCATTCACACTTAAGTCAAGTTCATTCATCTTTAGTAGCGTCTGCAATTAAAATGTCATACTTGACAAATTAGATGTCTCTTCAGTAGGACAAATGATTGCAGTTCTTGTCAAATAGAACTTACAGCTAATTGTATATCACTGGCTGTAATTTAAACTGGGAGTTTAATTTGATTAGTTTATTCCAGATGGAAAATGGACAAAAGATTTAAGTCATGATGACCTGCAAAACAATGTACTTTGTACTTTGGAGGTCTTGGAAATTCTGTAAAGAAATTGGGTCATGTTTGCCTTGGAAATATAATTGAGCAAAGCACAAGTATTCTTCAGTAACAGGCCTACTTCAGAAAAATTAGTTCTTCAAAATAAGACTAAACTAGTAATGAAGTACAATTATTCAAGTACTTCGCACTCCTGCTTGTTCACATAATCTTTCTGAATGTTTGTGCTGACTTTATTGTTTGTGTTTGTTTATTTTTAGCCCTTTTTTCTTTTTCTTTTTTTTGCTAGTCAGCAAATTGGACTTCCTGGGTAGTGGCCCACACACACTCCCACACACCGGCTCTGTTCCAAAATCTCGTGTGCTGCCTAGCTGTTTACTGTTTTCTATAGGGCAACACACTAACTGAAATGGAGCCTAATAAGTGACCTATTTGGAGCTCACTAGATAGGTAGCAACTGTACTTCACACAAATAGCAAAACACAATAGAATTTGTAAACATTTTAATAAGCCAAAATACAAATATTGAGTAAAATAGTTATAGATGCTTTTTAGTACTGAATGAATCCCAAGTATACAGTATATCTGTCACATTTCTTTCTGAAAGTTTGGATTAATTAACAGAACTCTTTGCCTAATGGAGTTACTGTCTCTAAGAAGTCTGTCTATCTTTTGCACCAGGTTTCATGTCTGAAAAGATCCCGTGTTGCCTTAAAACTCTGCCTACGCAGACATCTCGCTGGGTTTTGGAACGGAGCCATACGCACATACTTATTATGCATGAACAGTTTAAAATCCTGCATTTACAAGGGCTAATGGTAATTCATAACACTAAACCAAAACCTAACCCCAGACCTCTGGCTGCTGGCTCAGCCCTACTTGAAACAGAGCCTGCAACCTTTGTGTTAGCAGTCCAGACCCTTCACCGTGAAGCCATCACGACCCAGAGCTCTAACAGCTGTTTGCTCTCTGCTAAAGTAACAATGGTGTCGTAAAGTCCGCATCCTGATTTCTGTTTTACTAGTGGTCACGGAGACAGTTAACATCTTTGTTCCTTTAGAAACCATTGAAACGGGGTACGGATGTAGCCAAATGAGAGAAAGCATAAACATTAATGAAAACATCTTGCAGGGTTAGGCAAGTTTTCTTTGGCTGTAGTGGTCAGCACTTGCTGAGAGCGGTAAGCCCCCACATACTGGCTGGACAGGCTCTTTCTCCCTCTCTATTTCTCTCCCACTTTCCTTCTCTTTTTCTGTCAGCTCTTCTCTTCATGATCCCAGTGTTTTGCCCATCCAAACACATAAAGTCCCTACACAAACAGAAGTTGCGGCAGAGCAGGACTGCGTTTCTGGAGATGAATGAGAGTTGTATGCGTACACGTCTGTCCTTGTGTGCTCTCACGGTGAACCCTGACAGATTAATGTTGTTTTCCTGCAGTAAATAGTGACGATGACCTTAGGCTTTGTGTTTGATGAGGACGGAAATAGATGGGTCCAAATATTTGATTTTATAATATTATTAAAGGCATAATATCACAAGGGAAAGATTTATATCGGATTTTAAATTTGACCAATAAAATATGTCAGTCCTCACTAATACTGTAAGATGTGAGCGAATTCTTCTCATTTCATTTCATTAGGATGCTTCATCTGCGTCTGCAGGAGACCGGACGGAGAGCGATTATATCACTGTCCCACCACAGAGCTTTAAAATGCCTTCAGCATCTTGTACGAGTGTGTGTGTTTGTGTGTGTGTGTGTGTGTGTGTGTGTATCACATATGTTCGCAATAACTCTGTGGCAAAGCAAACAGTCTAAAGCCACTCATGCTCCGTGAAATCTCACCCCCATTTCTCAGGCATGCACTGGCCACCTCAGGCTCAGTGAGGACCCTTAGGGGCCTCTGACTAAGACACATACACTACTACACACACTCTCAGCGCTTTGATCCGCTAGTCCACATTATAAATGTGGAGGGGCGCCAGTGGCCGGCGGCTTAGAGCCGGAATGGATCTGTCTGGATTCCAGTTTCTCTGAGCTGAATTGCGTTGGCAGGAAAGGGAATGAATGTAAGAATGAATACAGTGCGCTGAGGTGATTCTTCCTTTATGAACTGAATCGGGCCAAGTGTTTTGTGCAATACACCCATCCATCCATCCATCTGCCCATCCATCCATCCGTCCTTCAATCTCCTTCTGTGCTGTATGATTTTGCATTGTTATTCTTCAGGGCTACCACCGTTATCGAAATCAAAATTGTTCATCCATGTTGATCCATAACAGTGATGATAATGTGCTGTGTAATATCTCTTTATGCCCATTTAGACATCAGAGAGCGAAAGAATGGGGGCTGCTTGCTTTGTTAACTTATACGCCTGAAGGCAGATGGTTTTTTCTGCAGCTACGCTAAACACTAAAGCATTTTAAACGTTACTGAACCCAGAACTCGGGGGAGAGGAAGAAATTATCATATTAAAAATGAGCTGCATTTTTCATGGACTACTAATGAATGCATAGATTTCTTCCTCTGAGTTTCAGGCTTTCAGGATTGAATTGAGAATGTAATTTAAATTCTAGTAATTACATTTGAATTGGTAGCAAACTCGATTCAGAATTGTAATTTGAATTTCAGGAAGCAGACAAATTTAAATAAAGGAAGTGTAGTGTTTTCTAATAAATTTTTTTCAGTAAGTATTACCCATAAACATGATATCAAATATATAACAAATGGGTTTTTTTCATAATAAATTATTTTTGACATTACTGACCTTGGTGGAGGAACACTTCACTTTTTTCCAGAATGCTCTATTTACTCTTCTAGATGGAATCAAACATGAACAAAATTAAAGTAAAATCATTTATGTGGCTTCACCCAGGGGCGTAGCCGTAAGCCATCATTTCAACAGTGAGGGTGACAGAAATGTAATACCATAGTTTTTTTCTGAACCAATGTCTAATTGATATTTTCTTATTTATTTTCACTGCTGAACAACCTATGATTTGCATTCTAAAATATTTTTTCCTATATTTTCCACATGACAATTTTATGATTGATATATGTACCACAAACACTTGTGCACTTGTGCATTGTGTCATCATGGATTTTATGCAACATTATTATTATTATTTTTTTCACAGAATAAGGCAGGAAATATATTTTATAGTTTCTATACTGTACTAAAGGCTATGTCAATTAGCACTGCATTATTCATATACTTGTTATGAAAGTACCCAGAGATTGTGAGCTTGAAAAACACACATAAACCATATTGTTGTAATCGTGAGTTTATTGTCTTCATGTTTTATCAGTCAAAACTTTACTGCTTTTTATTCCACTACAGTGATAGCTGGATGCCTTTGTCCATATAAAGGGATTTACTGTAACGTTTTTACTTCCTTGAGTCACTTTTGGACTTTCTGCGTTTTCCCTCATTAAGTATTAATGAAACCTACATTTCATGAGAGTGTTTAGCGCACCATAATTCTGCTCACATTGCCTTGTTTTAGATACAAATAAAATGTCCAGTCATGCATAGACTATCTTGTCTCTTTGAGTTTAAATCTACATTTATTCACATTGGCCCATGGAAACCTCTTCATGAACACACTTGCCCGAAAAAAGTACAAAACACATCCCCCACGTTTTCTACGCACATGGCTTCACCATTTATGAGCTATTGTGAGTGTACTGTACGTGTATACATTTTTATATTTATTTTGCCCTTTTTTGTGACAGGTGTCAATAATTCAATCCATTCAATCCAAAATTCAGTCTTGTACTATTCCAGGCAATGTTTGAAACTTTATATTGCTAGCACTTCCTAAGGTGAATCACTTGGTGTATTCCTCATTTATAAGTCGCTTTGGATAAAAGTGCCTGTTGAATGAATAAAATAAATTCTGGATCTGCCATTCATATCAGAAACTGCCACAGAATTAATGAACTATGCATGTTTATTATTAGTACACTTGTGTGGTATAATGCAATGTATTTGTGGTGGAAATACTGTATGGAAAAATTCAAATGTTTTTTGATGGTTTTGACAACATTGAATTGAGCTTAAAGAAATATGAATAATCAGTTGAAAAAAAGAATGGTACATATCAAGATGAATATCAAAAACTGTAATTATACTTTCTTTTTGTTGTTTTGTATTGTTTTTAATTTAAATTTTAGTCTTCATGGTGGTAACCAATTTTATTTCTGACTATTATCTTTTGGTTATTAGCCACAAATTATTCCTCATAACATCCTGGTTTCCAATAGTTCTTGTTTATTATAAGCTTGCTGCATATCAGGTAATAAATAGGCATAATGGGTCAAAATGAATCAGTGAGAACTTGAGTCAGACTAATGAAAGTCTGTTGTCTCTGTTGTGTGCCTATTTTAAATTGCAGTGCAGTAAGCTTTGCATCCTGTCATTCCGATTCTAGTTCCAATTCAACATCCTGTGGCTTGAGGTAAATTCTCTGCAAAGTCCAAGTCATGAATTGAAAGGGAGCCAATTATTCGGTTCTGGATGTTGTCCAAACCTGCTGTGTGTACAGGCAGTTAATTAAACATCCTATACATTTTTATGCAAATATCCAATCTCTGCTTCCATCTATCTGTACATCCAGCAATGAATCAGGGGACATACAGTATGTTTTTTCTTCACTGAGCTTCAGAATGTTTTATCTCGGAGCATTCAGACTAATCTTGAATCAGATCAGAGCTGAGCTTAATTGAATCATTTATGAACACACAGCTGGGGAAACAGATCTAAATGGCAGGCCTCAGAGCAGTGAGTGGAGAGAGATTCTCATCTACAGGTTAAACCTCCTGCCAACAGGGTTCAGATTAGTCAGAGATCTCTATCTCTCCTCCCTTAAACCTATCAGCTTTACACCTTCCCAAGTGGCTGGGCC
Organism: Anabarilius grahami; assembly: GCA_003731715.1. Classification (NCBI taxonomy): domain Eukaryota; kingdom Metazoa; phylum Chordata; class Actinopteri; order Cypriniformes; family Xenocyprididae; genus Anabarilius; species Anabarilius grahami. Next base: position 535,146 of record RJVU01073043.1, on the reverse strand, counting down.
TCGTCATGTGTGTGCGAGCACGCAGGTGTGGAACACAATCTGATTGTAAACAGAAGCATAAGCCTCTTTATTAAAAATACATGGGAAATGTGAAGAAAGGCCGTATGGTGCTGTAGCTGTCATCAATGCGCTGGCAAGAGAAAGATTGAGAGGGAGGTGAGAAAGATGGAAAGTGACAGAGGACAGAAAATAACACACACTTGCATGCATAGACAATTGAAAAAGGAAAACAAAGAAGAGCGGGAGAGAGAAAATATACCAGGAAAAAGCCAAAAGGAGGGAAGATGGATAAAAAGAAAATCAGACACACACACACACACAGACCATATCTTAGCTTCACATCAGGCCAAGAGGAGATGGAGAAATTGAATTGGATAGGCCTTGAGTGACTCCATCAGTAATTACCATTCAGCCAGGCCAAAACATGCACACACGCACACATATACATACAGATTGTTTTTTATTTTTTTATTTTATTTTATTTTTTTTGTAAACATTCCAGTTCAGTGTTTTTCCCCACAGGTGGTTTTGTTCAGTAGAAAGACAAAGATGAATCAAACCGATGAAGCAAATCCGGCTCTATATATATTTACTGAGAAATAATAATAGTGTGAGAGAAACAGACGAAGAAATCAAACACCTTGTTTGACCATTTTTACTCTTGTAGTCCATTTTCTGTCTTCCCAGTCTCCTCGAACAGCCAGGGTTGAGCAAATTGTGTGAACTTAAATTAAATTGGCCTCAAACCACAGGAAATGGAATTGGAAATACAGGAAGTGTAGTTTACTCGTTTACAATTCAGAGAAATTCAACAGGTAATACTTCTGGAAAATTAATGTTTGTCCATATTTGTGTGTGCTTGTGTGTCGTCATCATTCAAACTTTGTATTAACCATTAATTTTCAGTTATAAATTGCACTAATTGCAATTATATTCATTTTAAAATCATTTCAATTGCAATTCTGCATCCTGTTTGCTACGTAAATTCATATTTAGGAAATTATCTTTAAATTACCTATCTAGACTGTAGCCTATGATCTAATGAAGGCAATAAATAAATATAAATAAAAAAGAGAGAGAGAGAGAATCCTGGTCCAGTCGGAGTCAAACTTTGGACCCTGACTGTGTCAAGTTCTGAAGATCTCATTAGCATCTACTGATATGATGAAGAGTTCATATATGAGAGCTGAGGACCTATAATGAAGAGTTGATGTAAAAGAGAGTATCCGTGATGAAGGGTTCATATATGAGAGAGCCCGTAATGAAGAGTTCACATGTGAGAGGCCCTTCAAAAATCATTTCTTTACAAGAGCAACCTTGATGAAGAGTTCATGTGATGAATATTTACCTCCTCTACATTCACAGTGAACATACGCTTCAGATTCCTTTGCTCTGGATTAAAAACCATATGTGACCCGTGCTTGCAAAATGAGTCACAGTTATTGTGCATTATTTTCACATTCTCTTTTAAATTGTGTATGATTTGTTGGAATCAGACAAAAAATGACTACACCTCTTTGAAGTCGATAGAGTCAGCAAAGTCAATTTTGAGAAAAGTGGAGTTAAAGTTTTCAAAAGGTTCCAAAACAAAATCACTTAGCAACCATAACTTGACAAACCAAGTCAAAACCAAATATATATAGGAAAAATATATAAAATATACATTCAACTTTTCCCCATGAGATGCGTGAAATGTAATTCTGTGTAGCCTATATGTGTATATCAGGATCGCACGTTGTCTGAGGCGTCTTTGTGCACACGCTTTAGATGTTTATATCAGCGCGAGTAAGATCGTTTTGTTTACATCAGCGTGAATATGAAAAACATATTTTATTGGTTCAGACTCATGCCAAAGAGAATTCAGAAAGTTGGAATGCTGTGCTATAAAACATACCAAACTTGTGCTGAGGGGAAGCACCAGTCGTCGAGAAGCGAGCAGAGAAAAACAGCATTTTTATACTCCTCTCAGAAAATATACAAAATACTTTTTTGACGTTTAATTGCTATTTGAAGCATTGGGATCGCGAGATAAATGAGGGCTTAATGAACTAATTTCTGTGAAAACCTCAAATTCGACCAACATTTTTGTAGCTTGTAATTAGCCCATGCGCATTCAACTCATTTTGACAGCACGGATCACATATGAAGTTGTTCGAGGAGTACAGTTTTCTTTCAAGACATGTTTACTATTATACAACAGTTAGTTCCCGTCCTTGAATTTGATATTCCAAACATTGTTCCAAAAGTTAAGCACATGGACTCACTGTTTGTATCACTTCACTTGACTGTGTTTGTTCTCGGCACACTTTGTGTATTAGTGGTGGATTTTTTTTCAGTGACTCTTTCTGCAGGTTATATTGTTGCACCAGTATGTGGCGACAAGTGACTGTCATTTTCTCAAATTATTCGTTCAAAAATACTGATTTATTAATTGAAATAGGTGTCTTTATAAGTGTGTCATTGAATCATTTGCTTAATTTATTCTTTCAAAATCGCTGATTCTTTATGAGTGAGTCATTGAATCATTCACTCAGCTGATTCTTTGAAAAATATTGATTCAGTTTGTGCATAACTGCCAAAAGTTAATAGAAGAGAAGAGTATGCAAACAAAGATTGTCTTAAAGCTAGCAAAAAGAACACAAAACTTAATTTCTTAAAAAGTTTTTTTTTTATCTTCATAAGTATTTTATATTTAAGTATAAAGAATTGAAAATAAGCATGTTTCTGGAGGTAGCTGGCTGGGTTAAGAGAACAGATTGGGTAAAAAGTGTTACTTCATACATCTTTTACACATACAGCCCTCTACAAGCTGTCATTGACTTCCACTTGTGTTTACTTAATCTGAATCAGATCTGCATTCTGATGCCAGCAAATCAACTGTAACGTATACAGAGCGAGAGAGAGACCTTGAGATTCTCACAAACAAACTTCCTTTTTACACCATTGCTGGCAAATAATTCTACCAGAAAACATTCAGGCTTGTCCATATCTGATAGACATTCCTCAGTTTTAATTCAACTCTGACAGGCAGTCAGTCTGCCATCGTGTGTGTTTGCACTGAAGCGTGAAGAAGGTTTCCTGTGTGTATTATTGTATTTTGGGCCTGAAGGCTCCGCTGCCGACCAGTGCCAGCTCTAATGTTATTTTTGGAGAGGAGTCAGAGCATTAATTTACTATGTGCAAACAATGTGATCATCTAAACTACTGTTTCCCAGCTACACAATTAAAGCCATATGGGAAGAACAAAGCTCGTTTAGATGCTGTCTCTCCCATTCGCTCTCACTTACTCTCTCAGAACTCTTAGATCAAATAATTTGACCTCCCACTCTTTCCCCTCTCATCTATGTGCAGGGTGAAAGTGGCAAAGTTACGCTGTACTTTTGTGTTCTTCTCTGTCAGGAATACTGAATTTCAACCACTTTGTTTTCTCTGCCTAACTAAAGGAAATGAGAAGGAGAGAGAGAGAGTCACATTCCTCAGACAGCGTAAGGACACGCTAAAGGATGTCAGAGGGTGCATGTTAGAGCGGTGCTGAACGGTAGCAACAGCCCTGGGCTAAAGCTAAATAGGTCAAATATGACTCATCAAAAATATTTTTAACTTGCAGTGGGAAAAAATGCACACTTCAATCAGTTAAAGTTTGCTGTTGTAGTAAAAGCTTGTGCCAGGTGAATTTAATCAGTAAAGTTTTAAATTTTAAAACAGACCTCCAGTATTCTATGACATTAATAACATCTTGAATAGATTATCACAGTGATAATATCCCTGATAAAATAAAACATTCAGAACAGTCAGTTATTTTAGAAATGTGAAGAAACGGCTAAATTAGGCAGTAATGTGGGGAACTAAACTGTGGGTCAATTAAGCATTATGAAGTTGCAATGCAAAATGCAATGCATACAATGACTTGAATACAATATTTAATTTTATGAATTAATAAATTTATCAATTTTAATTTATCACTACTTTTTTTGTTTTTGGGCTTAAAGTTTACAAAACGAGGTGGGGTAGCTGTCCTGAAATTGTAAAAAATAAAAAAAACTGTAGTTTCCTTAAAAGGCTAACATAAAAGGCTAGAGATTATTATTATTTTTTGTGGTTGTTTCAGATGGAATTGAACTGGAGTCTGTGAATTAATCAATTGAGCTACTTGATTTTTATCACCTGATGATCGTTAATGTTCTTTATATAATCACGGAAGCAGTTACATGGAAACTTTTATCCACCAAATCAGGATGCCATTTTGTTGTAATTTGACAAGAATACATTAAACAGGAAGAGGACCCATGTAGACCATCATTGTGTGTAAGTTTATATATGAGCAATATCACAGGAGTAGCAGTGCGATATGGCTGTATATTAGCACGGCTGTTATTCGGCCGTAGGTAATCACAGCATGATGATATACAGCAATATCGCATAGCTACGTATGATATTGCATTTATACAACAGTTTGACTGCACAAGTGAGTAAATTAATAAGAAACAACGACGGAATGTCTTTAAAAACCCTTTTGTGCAGCACTACTTCCTTCCACCATGGATTCAAATCTCAAGTTTACAGTTGTGACCAAGACTCTGTTACTATTTCTAAAATGTCACTTTAGAACTAGTAATGAAGGAACGCTGAGTCATGAACGCCAATACAGTCGTCACAAGCAGAGTGATACAAACGATGAAACGGTTCCAGTGCTGATACTTGGGGGAATATCGCACTGCTCTCATCAGCCATTCAGAGTTGAGAACCAGAAAGAACTGTTGTGTGTGTATATAAAAATGTGTGTGCGCGTTTTTGTGACATATCAGGACACAAATGTGTATAATGACATGGGTATGACATAGGTATTACAAAAAGAGGTGACTTATGAGGACATACCCCATGTCCCCACTTTTCAAAAGGCTTATAAATCATACAGAATGAGTTTTTGTGAGAAAGTAAAAGTGTGCACAGTTTCCTGTGATGGTTAGGTTTAGGGGTAGGGGTAGTGTAGGGGGGTAGAAAATACAGTTTGTACAGTATAAAAACCTTTATGCCTATGGAATGTCCAAACAATTCACAAAAACGAACGTGTGTGTGTGTGTGTGTGTGTGTGTGTGTGTGTGTGTGTGTGTACACACTACCATTCCAAAGTTTAGGATCAGTGAGATTTTTTAAAGGAACACTCCACTTTTTTTGAAAATAGGATCATTTTCCAACTCCCCTAGAGTTAAACAGTTGAATTTTACCGTTTTCGAATCCATTCAGCCGATCTCCGGTTCTGGCGGTACCACTTTTAGCATAGCTTAGCATAGTTCATTGAATCTGATAAGACCGTTAGCATCTCGATCAAAAATGACCAAAGAGTTTTGATATTTTTCCTATTTAAAACTTGACTCTTCTGTAGTTATATTGTGTACTAAGACCGATGGAAAATGAAAAGTTGTGATTTTCTAGGCCGATATGGCTAGGAACTATACTCTCATTCCGGCATAATAATCAAGGAACTTTGCTGCCGTACCATGGGTGCAGCAGGCGCAATGATATTACATATAATATCATTGTAGTTCCTAGCCATATCGGCCTAGAAAATTGCAACTTTTAATTTTTCGTCGGTCTTAGTAGACGATATAACTACAGAAGAGTCGAGTTTTAAATAGGAAAAATATTGAAACTCTTTGCTCATTTTTGAGCGAGATGCTAACGGTCTCATTAGATTCAATGAACTATGCTAAGCTATGATAAAAGTGGTACCGTCAGACCGGGAGATCGCCTGAATGGATTCGAAAATGGTCAAACTCAACGGTTTAACTCAAGGGGAGTTGGAAAATGAGCCTCTTTTCAAAAAAAGTGGAGTGTTCCTTTAATGTTTTTGAAAGAGCCAGAATCAGAAATGTTTCTTGAGCAGCAAATCAGCATATTAGAATGATTTCTGAAAAATCATGTGACACTGAAGACTGGAGTAATGATGCTGGAAATTCAGATATGATCACAGGAATAAATTACTTTTCAAAATATATTCAAATAGAAACCAGTTATTTTCATTTGTAATAATCTTTCACAATATTACTGTTTTTTTTTTTGTTTTTTTTTTTTGTTTGTTTTCTGTAGATGATATATTTTTATACATGAAAATGATTAAGATATCTGCACTCAAGCATGTTCAGGGTAAAAGGAAATACTCTTACTTTTTACTTGATTATTACATCATGTAACATTGTAAAGTCATAAAAGAGTCATGAAATACTTTTTTATGGCATAAACATTCTTTCACAGATTGCGTTTCTGAGAACTTGGCACTTGAGCTTTTAACTAGATTTTTTAAAAGATTTATGCAGTGGTCTTTTCTTCCCTATTATGACTCATCTTAGTATAATGGCTTCTCGAACAAGAAAAAAATGTAGGGCGTGAATTGATTTTGTCCATCGGGAATTGATTGGATAGTTGGATCATTGTGGTTTACTATTGCTGTGATCTAATGTAAGTGTGTATAGATAAGCCATTTATAATAAATACTGCAGTATACCATAAAAAATAATAATTGTAATATTGATTTCATGTTGACTGTAACAAATACTAGTTTACAGAGGAAATAAACATAGGCATAAGCAGAAACAGATGCTTCCTTGCCAGAGCAATGCACGATAAAGTACAAATGAGTACAAATTCGGTTAATTGAAATTACAAGCACAGGTAGCTGAGAAAACACAAAACTTGCCTCAGAGAGGTTGACCTCAAACGACAACGACAATGAGAATGCCACTGCAGCAGCAATCTCACCGCTAACAATCTAAACATCAATAACCGTCAACTGTCAGACATCAAGCACAGGGTATTTGTAAAACAGGTCTGTGAGGATTTTTTCTTCTCTTTTTTCCCCTAGGAGATTAACTTGTAATCCCTGGCCCTGACCCCTAACCTGAAAACCCTGACCAGACCAGCTAGCTAAACAGATAACAGTTCCAGAATGAAATGTAGCTAACTTATCTTCACGTATCCACTCAAAGTAGCAACAAAGCATTATATTCAACATTATCATTAATGGTTTTCATCTGATTTTCTCTTATTCATAATCTCAATGTTCTGTGTAACGCACATCCATAGAGCATATTAACTGATGAATAGGGAAGAGCGAGATTATAACACTGTTACACTTTCTTTCTTTTTTTTGTGCTCATTTTTTCAGAAAATTATTAGCCTAAAACGAATTTTGCCTCAAACATCATAGCAGTCATTATCCATCTTAACTAAGTGTATGGTAATTGAATCAGATAATTAAACTAATGTAGAAGTACACTGATGCTACAGTCATTACTCTAGTCTGTTTAATAACTGAAAAAACTTTAATGTCAGTATATATATCTTTAATGTTTAATTATCTTTAATGTTTTATTAATCTTATTATTTTGTGAAAATTACTGCTCTCCTCTATCTGGAACTGAATAATTTGTGAGTTACACAATATAAAACGCAAGCATAATGTAGTATTTTCACCTCACTACCCCTGAGGATAGGGCACTCACGAGTAAGCTTATCCAATTTAAATCCACTTATTAGTGCTACACACACACACGCGTGCATTAGACTCCATTATTCAGGCAGAGTGTCTGGACAAAAAGATCAATCAGGTTCAATGGATCAACATGATGAACGTCATCACTCCATACTTTCATCTCTCTGTCTCTCCCCTCCTTTTATCCTCTAACTCTGCATTTTCTCATGCTGTCCATCTTTATTTTGTTCGCTCTTAATGCTCTTTATTGTCTACATCCTCCTCAATTCTTTCCAGCCGTCTCTCCCTTTTGCTTGACCTTTTCTGTGGTGTTTTAATGGAGGCACAGAATACGTCTGGCCATGTGGGCACATAGATAGCGAGAACACACTCTCGCTCACACACACACACACAGAGAGAGAGACTGATACAATCTTTGTTCATGATTACTCCTGAAGAGACTTTTGTTGTGTCAGATAAACTAATCCAGATTGAATCACAAAAGAGCATGTATTATGATTCCAGGGCTTTCATTGGAAGATTTTCAGGCATTTTAGTCCAGCTCATATAGATGATAATTGTGTGTGTGAATGTGTGTAATGGTGTGATTCTTTACCCCAACCCTGGCCATTTCTCAGCATGAGTGTTTCAATATGGCAGCCCCTCAGTGTTGTGTGTGTGTGTGTGTGTCGGTGTTTGTGTGTATAATTGGGGTAATTTCTTTATTACACTAATAAATCACTCAGTAAACTACATGTCCAAAATGTCACTGTTTAGTGTCTGTTTGTCCAGCAATCCCCCCTCTCTTTCAGTCTGTCTTTCTTCACTCCTCCTCTCCACCTGCGAACAGCACTGACATCTGTTCCTCAAATACTAAAATTAAGTCAGTGATTCTCAGCCAGGGTTATGTGTACCACCAGGGGCATTTGGAAAGATTTTACTACTCATAGTAAAACAAATGTGCATATATAGATCTCAATCATACTTTTATAATTTCATTTATATTCTGTAGCTGTCTCAAATAACTTATAAATGCACTTATGAGATAAAGATAAGCAATAATGGAAAAAATAATACAAACTTATTATTGGCTTTATCTTATATACTGTATATAACAGGTGTTTTTGGCACTGATCTGCTAAAGCTGTTCTCCAGTGATCATCTAAACATACAAAAGATATTTCATCTAATTTGTCATATTTCATACTCGTTGAACTTCGATAATAATTACATTCCACCAAAGAAATACTGCAAATATCTTTGTTAAACATTCATCTGGGTCTTATTTATAAATAAACGTACTATTTTCTCTGAGACAGTTTCTAAATGATTGGTGAAAACTTGCAAAGACAAACAAACTCAGGTGTCTCATTAAAGAGAAAAGCCACTTAACAAGTCTATTTTTTACTGACAGTAATAATTATTTTAGTTTAAAAGTGGAGTGTCTCATCGTTATAAGTTTAATAACTAATTATGATAATGCTAAACGATATTCAGTATAAAACGAGTTTAAAGGAACAAATGTTTGGTTTGATTTGATGAAAGTGTACTTGAGCCCTACTGATGGGCCTGGAAAAAGAGGGTTAAATCATTAGTAAGCCTCAGATAAACAATGAATGCTTTTGCAAATATGTGTCTTATGTGTCTGTTCTTGATCAAAGATTAGAGGTCAAAGATAAAATGTTGGAATACCTCACTCACTTTGTTGGGCAGCTGAGATAATCATCTACATCAGCTCATTCACTGAGATAAAGTTTTTTAGATTAACCCCTCAAGGGCTGAAGGAGCAGATAAAGAGGAGTGTCTGTTTTTTGTGCACTTTCTGCTTCATCTTGGAACTGATTTATCTGATTTACAGCTCGAAATAACTCAAAATAAAACATACTTAGCTGTCACCTGTAGAGTGCTGGATGTTTTTGGAATATCCTCTGAAATCTTCTTGCAATGGAGGAATTTCAAATCTCCAAATATTTAGTTTTTTCTTTATTATTATTATTTTTCTTCATAGTGTCTGTGTAGGAATGGCAGTGTAAAGAGAAAACAAGACAGAACAAGACAAAGACTGTTTGCACATGTGTGACTGAATGGCAAGGCGAACTGTGCGACCAAACTGTGAATTTCATGTTGTATTCTGCCTGCAAGAAAAAGAACATTCCTAAGATACTCTCTGTCTCTCTTTCAAGCAGTGTCTATTTTATGAGGTGAGACCTCATAGATGGGGTGAGCAGGCAAATGCCAAATCAGAAGAAGAGAGTATGGAGGGGGAAAACTCCTTCATTTATATTCAAGGAGGAAGAGAGAAGCAGATAATTCTAGGCACACATCCTTGGCAAAGGAAAAAGACAGAAACATCTTTGAGTGAGAGAGAAAGAAGAGCATCATATCTGGATGTCTTCTCTCCTGTTATACAGGGTAGCACATAATCAGTTGATGAAGACTGTTAACTTTTTTTCATCCCCTGCATGGGGAGCAGTTCTGTGCCTCTTAACAGTAGATATTCTGAGACTGAACTTTTAGCATTCAGCACTGCAAAAAAGGCTGTTAGAAAAAAGAACAATTCTGCATATGAAACTACACTATATGTTATATTGTATATGCATTGTTAAAACATATCAATATTACAATGTGAGACAAAGAAATGTGAGACTAAAATGTGAACTCTCTAATGAATTGAAGCAACTTTGGTGGTTTACGTTACATTGAGTTTCAAGAATATCCCAATGCCCCTGTGACCAGTGATGTGAATGCTCAGCCCACCCTCTCTGAAAAAAATCTCTAAAATCAAACACTCATCGCCAAGGGCAAGGCTGTGTGTGTTGTGGTGATAATAGCTCAAATAATAAGTGTTTTGCTTGTGATTTGAGTCTATCTTGTTGTCAGGAAGGGCTGATTAAAAGCCCTATTACATTCACTTAGCCATTACCTGACTCTGACCTGTAGATCAACACACACACACACACAGCTAAATGGTAAGCTAAATATTTCATGGTGAACACTACACAGGAACATTTAATTGACCTAATTGGTCCTTTCCCTTCATGGTGAAAAATTGTCAGCCATGAGACAAATGACAAGGCGTCTCTCTTTCTTTCGTTCCACTCTCTGCCTCCCTCTCTCTCTCTCTTCTCTTTTTCTTTCAATCTACCTCCATTTCTCACCTCTCCATCTTTGCATCTGTGTCTTTCACAGTTTTCTTATCTACTTTCTGCTCTTTTTCTCTCTGTTTTAGTTCATATCTTAGTTTTTTTTAAATCATTTTGAATCACTCATACTCTTATTTTTGCACAAACTACTGAGAGCACACACTCAGACTCACTCACACACGTTCGTAATGAGGTGCACTGGTGCTTATCCACTGAGTGAAAGGTGTTTCTCTCCATATTTTCCTCTCATTTGATGTTGAGAAAGTCATTTCACACCTGAGAAAGTTCGCTGACAGGAACTCATACACATGCATGTGTGTGAATTATACATACCTCTGAAAAATGATGTAGAGTTACAAGAGACAGTCTGCTACTGAATACATTAGACTCTTAAAATATAAGTGTGTAATGCATCAAGTTCCTTGATGCAACACTCGCATTGGATTTTGCACTCTGTGTTTGGACCATTGGAGTCTAGTACATTTCATCCTAACCCTAAACTAAAGGAATAATTTGTTCATGAATGAAACTTCTGTCAACATTTATGCATCCCCTCATACAACTCATGTTATGTTCCAAGTATTCTAAAGTTATAGAGTAGCGTTGTGTGAGAAACTGAAATTTAAGTTATCTAATGGTAATCCTCCCCTCCTACTGAACCTGAATCATTGATTCAGTGAGTTCAAGTTGAGAACTGAATCAGTTTGATTGGCGACTGAATCATTTAGACCAGTTTTGTGAACTGAATCAACTGACTCATTGATTTGTCTCAAAAAACAGTATATTCATGAATCAAACATCTGTCGTGACACAAAAAGACTGTACAGTATGACTTCAGAATATTTGGAATATAGCACATATGGATCACATTTATAATAATTTTATGCTCTTTGTCATGCATTCTCTTACTTTATACTGAAAAGAGTGGCCAAGATGTTTTTCAAAAAAATCTAATTTTGGGTTTTATCCTAAAATCAAAATGATCTCTGCACATAACCCAAACACTGCTCTGAATCCAACCATAACCCTAATCTTCATTCATGTTTTAAAAGTCTTCATGGTGTTGTGCCTGCATGCCTCGGCAATATGATTACTGAAGACTCTTGTAGATCCTGTAGATCACTCAGATCATCAAGCTACTTAAACCACAAGTCAAAATAGAGCCTTAATTTACTATGATTCCAAGTTGTAGACATATGAGAGACCTACGAGCAATTATCTCAATTGAAACTTTTAAAAAGCATCTCAAAGAACAGTTTTTTACTAGGGCATTTCCACAGGCAAGTTAATTATCTTCTCTCTTAACTTAGTTTTATTCTTTTTATTTCTATTTATTATCTTATCATATTTTCTTAGACTTTTTGTAATCTATTATTTTACAATTACTGTTAATTCCTTATGTGAATGTGAACCTTTTATGTACATATACTATTTTATTTAAAGCAAAGTTTTAGTCATGCTAAATAGATTACATTTTAACTTGCTAACTAACATTGAACTTGTTAAACTCAAATAACATGTAAAACCTGTCAACACTTACAATATCTATCCATCTCTCCGCCAGACATACACAGGTCATGTTTAGCAGCAATATGTACAGCCAGATAGAAAAGATTATTAGGGAATGAGTAAGCAAAGCAGTGTTATTACAGTAATATTTTTTTCATTTATTCAGATACTCCCCCTGTCCATGCCTCTCCAACCTCTGTAGCTCTTTATTGTCTCTTGTTGATGCAGCCATATTAAGCCTGATCCTCATCCAGCATCATCATAATCACATTTCTCTCTCTCCATTACACACACACAATCAAACAGAAACACACAGATGCATTTTACACACTCACACCATTCCTCTTCTGGAAGATATCATTAAAACCCTCTCTCACTCCACACAGATTGATCACTGATGAGGCTGGAACATAAAAAGATAAAAGAGAATTTGTTTGCGAGGCATGAATATCACACACACCAGCATTCACACTCCTCCACTCGCACATGCTCAGACATTACCACGGCACTGGCTGGCTCTTCGTTTACCCAGGATGGCCCTATTGTCTGGTGTCTGAGGTTCTCTGGTAATTTAGTACTTCCACTTGTTTGTTCAGACAGATTTCCTGCAGTCAGAAAAAAATCGATGCTTTCTCTTGCCATTTTCTTTATTCATTTTCTCAATTTCTCCAAAGCTTACTTGGCTGATTAATATCTAAGACTTTAGGACTTTAATACTTTAAAATATATATACATTGATTTGTATTATAATTATTTATATACATATATATAAGTAATGTAACATTATTTCTTTTTTATTTTCAAGCTTTATTTAGTCCTTAGTTTTGCAAAAATATCTCTTAAAATGACTATCTGCAACTTTACCTCACAGTTACCTGTTTTAATTTTTACTCTGAGGCTGAAATACATGACCTGAAGTAAAACATGTTATATTGCAAATGGATTTTTTTATTTTTTTTTATTTTATTTTGTTTTTTAAATGAACCTGCTTTCTTTTGATGCTAAAAAATCCTCATTTCGAGAGGAAGAGAAATGCATCCTTTTTTGACATGGTGTGTGGAAGATGAAAAGCACGGTGAGGAGTAGAGTTCCTTGAATCCCGTAATGCAGACATCCCATTACGCCATATGAAACAGGATATTAATGGCTATGCTTAACTAGATAGAACTCTGGAGGTTTAACTGGAGAGCTTGTCATCAGCTAGCCAGCAGCTGCACACTGCACTATTAGCGGTATGAATATACAATAACTGCGCTTGCAGATCAAATGCTTCTGTCAGGATCTGAATTGTGGAGGTTTTAAGTTTCTTTGCAGGCAGATATGTCAGCTGTTTTGGAAATAGAGAGTCTATGGGTTAAAAACCAAAGCAATTATAAAAGCTTCTGATTATGAGTGTGAGAATATCCAATGTGAAGGGACAAGACATAATACTGACTCACACAGGCCAATTTGATTCACTTTTCTATTTCGGTCTGCACACAATCTCTCTCTAACCTCATGCGTGAGTCATTTCTTCAGAGAGAGAGAGGGCAGTAAAAAAAAAGAAATGGTCAAATGTAATGTGCATGACATGTGGCCTTTATAATTATATTTCAAGTGTGTTTGAGAGCTTGTGTTTTATGTATATGTGTGTTTTTGTGTTCTGTGTATATGTGTGTGTTGGCCTCTGCTGTTGGTTCAGACAAAAGCCACTTTAATTCTGTTCCATCAGATCAGGCTGGCATCCCATAGAATCAGTAACCAGGGCAACCTGGTATTCTAGTGCCCCAGGGAGAGAGACACAGTGTGTGTGCGTGTGTGTGGTGTGTGTGTGTTGACCAAATGTTTTTAAGCCATCTTCCAAAAATGGAGCACAAGAGCGCAGGAGGCAAAATTTGTGTTTTTGCTGCAAGGAGATGCTGAGTAAATCTGAAATGATCTAAGTTGTGTTAATTCCAAGTGACCTGTGTGTGTGTGTGTGCGCACGTGTGTGTGTGTGTAAAAGTGGGTCAGTAGTCAGTTAAAGAGGAAACGGGTCAGGAGCATACGTCAGCTCTGGATGAGATTACTGAAGAAATCTGTTGGACAACTGTAAGCTTTTTACACAGAGAGCTGGAACATGAGGAACTCTGGGTAAATTTTAGTTGATCCATAATTCATCTGTTAATGTTGCATTTACCGGATAAAAAGAAGAGGTTTTTCACTTTGATGTGAATTAATATTCATATCTCACCTCTCCGTAGCTACCAATGAGATGAAAACACATAAAAGAGTTCTGTTTGGTTCACTTTTTCAGAGGGGAACAGCCTTTTATGAGGCCTGTTTCATCTGCCTCTAGTGTTCTGCGTGCGTGACACATGCATTTAAAAAATGTGATGACTTCATAGTTGAATATTTTTGCATATTTGCTTGTAATTCGCACTGAGTCATTTAATGACATGATTCGAAAAACACATTAAATTCTCTGTAAACGCTCCTTAATTCCTTCTCTCAAGCACTGAATTTAAAATTTAAAACAAGATCACACATTCTCTGAACATGGAACATGAGAATCTAGCCATTCATAATTAATTGAGGTAAAAAACAAACCCATTGGCAAGACATTTGAATTGTATTTGCCAGGCCCTGAGCGGTTCAACATGAACAGTCGCTGTATTAGATTAGACAGACCGAAAGCATAAACGCATCAAACGTAATTGCATTATTTGTATTGTGTTCAAGGGCCAGAGTGAAGTACTGAAGATGTGCTGAGCACTTGCCAGCGGGTGTGAAAAAAATGCTCTGCCTACTGCTTGTTCGTTTATTTGGAGTATTAATCATTCATCTCATCTTGAGAGATATTATCAGCCGCATAGTTGTAATACTGCTGTGCTGCTGTGTGTTTGTCAGCCTCTGGCCAGTGAAAAGCAATATCAAAGCCTGTGAATTAAAGTACATTTATCATTGCTTATAATTCTACTGTAGGTGAATGGAACGGCGAGAGAGAGAGAAAGAGAGATGAGCTGAGAGACATTAAAGGTACACAAAGGTGCACTGCTCACGCGGGGGGAATGTAGAGGCAGATGTGTTTATGTGGTGATGAATGTTATGTGAGCCTGTTTTTATTTGCCTTCATCAGTGCACCAGTTTGTGTGTGTGTGACATACTTTCATCTATGAGTTCCTATAATGACTCACAGACTTTATTCCCTCGCACAGAACACGGCTATAAAAATCAATGTGCACTTATTTAGAATAAATTAATATTTCCCTCTGAGTCCGAGAGATGATTTTTGGCAAATGCCAGCCATAACCACAGTTCTGGGCCCCGTTCCTTCTCTCCCAGAGCAGAACAGGAGCGACAGTGAACGAGGGAGCGCGGTGGTCTGGCAATACTCATTTATCTTCATTATATGCTCAGAATCATTGAGATACACAGAGAGAGAACAGAGCCTGACTCTACAGTAGCCACACGGCATGTGTGTTTGTGTGATGGATATTGGGTGCCTGAAACAGAGGCATATCTGGGTTACATAAAGACCTTGATTAGGCTGAATGTGCTTTTAGGCCTACAGTAGAGGGTTTGTGTGTGTGTATGTGTGTTCAAGGGCTTTGATGAGCTGATTACAGTGTTTTTATAGTTACCCACTATGGCGACCATTATAACTTCCTCTAGCTCTTACACACGTACCTCTGTACATGTGTGTTCATGCTTAACCTGTTCTTGCTGACACTCTTAAGTCAATCAGCCATATGCTTTCCTCCTTTCTCGAATGACAAATATTCATATTTCTCTCGGATTCTCTGCGGTGCTAATGGTGCTCCCGGTTTCCAGGATTTTGCAAACACCAGCAAGAAATGTAGCATAGTGGGAGTCTTTGTGTGTTTGTAAATGTATATCTCTGTACAGTATGTCTTTGGTNGTGTGTGTGTGTGTGTGTGTGTGTGTGTGTGTGTGTGTGTGTGTGTGTGTGTGCGTTTTTGTGACATATCAGGACACAAATGTGTATAATGACATAGGTTTGACATAGGTATTACAAGAAGAGGTGACTTATGAGGACATTCCCCATGTCCCCACTTTTCAAAAGGCTTATAAATCATACAGAATGAGTTTTTGTGAGAAAGTAAAAGTTTGCACAGTTTCCTGTGATGGTTAGGTTTAGAGGTAGGGGTAGTGTAGGGGGATAAAAAATACGGTTTGTACAGTATAAAAACCATTACGCCTATGGAATGTCCCCACAATTCACAAAAACGAACGTGTGTGTGTGTGTTGTAAAATTTGATAAATAGATTAGAATAGAATAGATGAAATATATTCCCAGCAGTAAGCTAAATAAATAAATAGTCACATTATATAAAACATTGAGATATAAAAATTTTATTATGAGATATAAAGTCACTATTATTAGATACATTGTAATGTTGCAGTTATGAGAAATAGTCACAATTGTGATATATTTGCAAAATAATAATTCATGAAAATTATTTTTAAGTTAATTAAAAGTTGCAAATATGAAAAGTCACAATTAATAAATAAATAAAACAATTGCCTTTTTTAACCCTGTGGCAGTTAAAATATTGAAATGCCTCTTAATTATTTCATTCGTTTTATTTTTTCACATAATTATTCATATTAATTCAGAAATATGTTAACAGAATAAATAAATAGCAGGAAAAATAGAATGAGAATAGAGATGATTTTAGGGATATACTCAAAAAAATAAAAGAAAGTGAATATAGTGGTTGTTACGTGAGCTGTTGTATTAGAGACGAGGCGTATTCGGATATCCACATATAAAGGTATTTATTAACAACGAAGGAGAGAAACAACTACACACGCTTTACACAACAATAAGAACAGACAAGGAGTGAAGGGAGTGAGTCCATTATAAAGGCAGTGCTGATGAGGAAGTCCAGGTGCGGATGATGAGTGATGATGGGGAGATGACGAGGGAAGTGAGTGCAGGTGTGGAGACAGGAGGATCATGGGTAATGGAGTCCGGGAGACAAGGGATCTGTGACAGTGGTAGTCTTTAAGTGTTTGTATTGTAAGTGTATATCTCTGACATCATCGAAAGGTAAATTAAAAAAATTCTAAAAGTATTTTTTTTAGGGTTAGGCTTAGGTTTTGTGTCTGCTGCAATTTAATTTTAAATGGTTATTTATTTTCATTTTAACAGTTGAAATTTAGGGAACGTCCTCATTTATTTTACATAGCTCAGTTAGCATATGTGTGTGGGAGTCAGGTTCGCCTACATTGTGTGGACCAGCCAACAAGGAAAACAGATTAATAAACATACTAAAAATGTAAAAGAAAAGAAAAAGAAAAAAAAAAGAAAAAGATTTTTGTGAGGGGTGTGTGTTATGGTAGACAAACAATAGAAGTCATTGGAAGGTCTGGCCTGTGATGGACTCACTGAAATGCTGATATCAAATCATTTATACACATTCCTGTGGCAAACAAAAAGAGTATGAGATCTCTCTCTCTCTCTCTCTCTCTCTCTTAGTAATTTAATTATTTCTGTTTCTCTCATTAATTAGCAAATATCAGTCAGAAAAGAAAATGATAATACCATATGCTGATTTCCTGGAGATAAACACAGCGAGAAGTAGAGAAGAGGGTGTGTTGTATGCATGGTTTAGAAGCATATCTCCTCTTGGCTGGCATTAGCAGCACAGAGAGCCATAAAATATTCACACTGAGAATTAAGTCTCCGTCCAGCTTTGCTAAAAGCGGAAAACATTGCCTGAGCGTTTTGTATGTCTGTGTTTGGGCCTGTTCCATGCAGGGTCACTGTCTCGAATGCTAAAAGGACATATCTGATATTCATGCAGAGTGAGAGAGAAAGACATGTGTATGGAGCTCAGAGGATTTTAGAGGTGCTGCTCTGATGTAACTTTGCACTCACAGTTGTTATCAAAATGACTTTCATGGGAAAACCTCTAAGAAGAAATATCTGAGCAGCTCTCTGAGGAGTTTTATACATTAACTCAGCACAAATGTAGCAGTGATGAAGTGCTTCCAGCCTAAATGCACTATACACTGTGTGATCCCGACACTACATAGAAACATAATCATATCCTCCTTTGTATTTATAGTGCCACAAACCCCTGTTGCATCTATCTAATAACTATTCAACAGTATAGTCCTGAGTTTGATTGGCTTATCAATGTTCCAAGCATGCTGATATAACAAGCCAACAGCACTGGGAGGTGCTTCCGCTTATCGTATTCTTCAAAACGCTTACGCTGTATGTCCTACGCCTTCCCTATTCAACTTACGGAACGAATGCGGCGGCAGTTCTGTTTTTTTCCGTAAGTAGAATAGGGAAGGCGTAGGACATACAGCGTAAGCTTTTTGAAGAATATGGAAAGTGGAAGCACGTGCAAGGCGATCATTTGTGTTTATAAAGCATATACAGTTGTTTTTTTTTGTTTTTTTTCAAAAATGACCGATCGTTTCGCTAGATAAGACCCTTATTCCTCGTCTGGTATCGTTTAAAGCCATTTGAAGCTGCACTGAAACTGTAATCTTGACCATTATAAGGAGAATAATCCTGGAATGTTTTCATCAAAAACCTTCATTTCTTTTTGACTGAAGAAAGAAGGACTTGAACATCTTGGATGACATGGGGGTGAGTAAATTATCAGGAAAATTTTATTTGAAAGTGGACTAATCCTTTAATATAACTCTGATTGTATTCATCAGAAAGAAGAAAGCCATATGCACCTGGCTTTAGGGTGATTAAATCTTAATTTTCATTTTAAAGTGAACTAATCCTTTAAATGATTTAATCAGTGTTAACTTCTTGTATCCTGTAGATCTGAATGTCAACACATCGGATACTGCCGAACCACATCATCCATGCTGCTGGT
Source organism: Anabarilius grahami (assembly GCA_003731715.1). Taxonomy (NCBI): domain Eukaryota; kingdom Metazoa; phylum Chordata; class Actinopteri; order Cypriniformes; family Xenocyprididae; genus Anabarilius; species Anabarilius grahami. Next base: position 516,193 of record RJVU01073043.1, on the reverse strand, counting down.
TTTCTTAACGACAGTTCTCCGGCTCACGTAATATTGCTTCAATATATGCGTGTAATTGTAATGTGTCTGTGTGCAAAACCCAAATCATTCTTCCCAGCATAATCAATGTATAATGCATGGTTGTGTTCTGAGCCAGATTGAATGTACAGTGAGGAATTTTTATGTAAAAAAACCCCAAAAACAAACAAACCCTGAATGAACACAGGCATCAACTAATCCACTATGATTTAAGCAATATAGTTGAGAAACTGTTTTCCATGTATTATGATATACTCAAAAATCAGCCAGATGACCTTGACAAGTCAGTGCTGCCTCTTTCTAGAGCACAGTTCACTTTCAGGAATGAGGCTGACATGATGCCTAATCCAGATCAAAATTCAGATTGGCATGCCTCTAGTATACAGCTCCATAGTGAGACAGAGCCAAGCCGATTATCAAGGGTATGAAATATATGCTGGGAATGAAGGCTTTGAGATACCACACAGGCACCTTTACAGTTCAATGCACCGCCACTGCACTTGTTGTAGAGGATGTCATGACGCATAATAATTCTTTAGCCAAATTCTGTTGTATTCTGTTCATATCATCCATGGCAGAGTCCATAAAGACCCAGTCAAACTAAATGAAATCCTTCACATTCATAATGCTGATACTTTAAAGCAGGTGCTGATTATTTTAATCAGTCTACAAACAGCAGTTACTGGCCTTATTTGATAAATGCGAAGAGCTGATTTGTTTCGCGCTCTGTGTGTGTGTTTGTGTCAAAACAAGTTTCACCTTGTAAAGGAATACAGCGGAAGACATGAGATTAGGGGCTTGACTGTCGGTAGGAGGGTTTTGAAGAATGCGCTTGTTTCTCTGCGAGAGCATTAAGGAATGTTTTTGCGGGTAAACACACTGCCAGTATCCGTTTGAGTGTTTAGAGCTGACATCCCTCTCTAGGGCACTTAGGAACAGTGATTATGCACCCTCACACACACCGACCTTGAGACAAAGCCCGGAATGCTTAAGCCCGACAAAATGTCTGATGACTCCGGAGATGTTTTGATGGACAATATTCTGAGCGGTGCAAGATTAATGATGTTTCTCATCGAAGATGATGCCTAAAATAATGTGCCGTCAAAGCCAGATCACATGACGAGTTACAGGATTCTGTTGTTAATGGATGTGTCTGGATTTGGATGTTTTGAAAGCTTTTCGGAAGAAATGCCCCCATCTCCGCCTTGCTACGCAGCTGGGCTTTCATAAGGGCTCATTCACAGATGGGCATGCTGGGTGTTTGTATACACACATTTGCTCTGTGTAATGATGATTAGGATGATGAATATGCAGCATCTTTATAGAAATATCTGTGTAGAGTTGATTAGATATTAAAACAATGAAATTCAATCAGTTGTGTGCGTGTGTGTGGTTTGGGATTTTCTAAGTGCCCTGCAGTGGATCCTCAGCTGTTTATGCGCTGTGACAAGCGAAACCAATTTAACCTTCATTTAGCATAACCTCTACAGATGCAAGCTCTTTTTCAATCACCCTCTCTCTCTTTTGCTCTTTTATGGAGGTTTTGTTCTAACATTCATCTCATCAAAACTGATGCAAATGAGAAGCGAAACCATTTTCTAGGAAACAGTCAGAGCGGGTGAGGGCAAGGTGGTGAGTTTTCTGATCTCTGTAGATATTTTTTCTCTGCAAGCCGCTACAGATCTCTGACCTTCTCATCCTAGAAGAGGTTTTCAGCACGATTTCTGTCTGTCAGATGGTTTAAGCAGAAAGATCTGAGGCAGTGTAGAGTGCACATAATTCTAATATACTGTAGAAAAATGATTTTCTTTAATTTATTACTAAATACAGGCCTCAATAGATACAGTGGATCAAAAGTGAGTGTTATGGTTATACATAAGCATCTATGAGGGTTTAATAATTTATAACTGA
>RJVU01073043.1:487610-514025 GCA_003731715.1 Anabarilius grahami | reverse complement strand
TGCTGATTCAACAGAGCATGCTTTTGGCAACATTAAAATTGCAGTCTGTTCATGTTCGTTTGAGCAGGACTCTGCTTGTTGTTCCTTTTGGCAAAGAATTGTAATATTTCTAAAAGTGATAATAGTGTATGCTTTGGGCAGCATGGCAGTTTTTGAATCTCTCTGTGATCTATAACAAAGTGTGCCTTGTTTAGTGCCTTATCACCTCATTTTACATATTTACTATTAATTAGCAGTGGAAAAAAAGTATTCAAATATTTAATTCAAATTCACTAGCTGTGCCACAAATTTTTCAGTATTTTACTCAGTATTTTCGGCACACAAAAAAGAAAAAGTTAAACCAGGCTGTACTGAGACTTTAAATCCTTGTCATTATTTGTTTCATTATTTTCAATTACTATTATGCGATTTAAAAAAGCAGATTAATAGAATATAGTCCAGGTGATATGTGAATTTTTTTTTTTACTTTTTCATAAAAGCATGAAATTTGGTACACTTGTACAGTTTGGAGCCCTGAACATTTTCAGAAATGGAGCCATCACAAAAACGCCTCATGGTCGGCATGGCAACCATTTTACTTTCCACCATAACCTAATTTTTTTTTTTATCATATCTTCTGAATAAAACATGATAACACGGAAAAGGTGATGTCTACCCCTATGTTTTGATGGTCAAGGATTACAATGACACCATATAAAACATCATAAACTGTTCAGATGATGTGATGTGAGAAGGAAATTATAGTATCTGAGAATCCAGGCTAGACTTTGTAATATGTGACCCTGGACCACAAAACCAGTCATAAGGGTCAATTTTTTTGAAATTGAAAGCTGAAAGCTGAATAAATAAGCTTTCCATTGATGTATGGTTTGTTAGGACAGCACAATATTTGGCCGAGATACAACTATTTGAAAATCTGGAATCTGAGGGTGCAAAAAAATCTAAATATTGAGAATATCGCCTTTAAAGTTATTCAAATGTCCTTAGCAACGCATATCCACTCACAAAAATAAATGTTTGACATATTTACTGTAGGAAATTTACAAAATATCTTCGTGGAACATGATCTTTACTTATTATCCTAATGATTTTTGCCATAAAAGAAAAATTGATCATTTTGACCCATACAATGCATTGTTGGCTATTGCTACAAATATACCCATGCGACTTATGACTGGTTTTGTGGTCCAGGGTCACATATCATGTCTGGTGCATGCATGTTGTGTAGAGTTTCAAAAGCTTAATCCTTTTGTTCATTAACCCTGACAATACAGTGAGTGTAGGGCTGCACAATGAATCAAATTTCTAATCGTGATTACAATTATGGATGCCACAATTACATAATCATTCAAAAGTGCAGTTACAAAATGAAAAACAAAAAGTCCACATACAGAACATTATTTTGTAAGTATCATATTCTTTACTTTTTTATTTAAAAAAAGAAACCAAACCAATGACATTTGAGGCTTAATGCTATTGAAAAGTAAACGTTTTTCAGGAAGAGTGTTTTAAGCTTGCATATTTTCATATAAAAATATGACATGCAGTTGCTTCAAACAATTGTATAAAGGTAATCAAAACATAATTCAGTGTAAACTGTAATAATCGTAATTAATGATTACAATTACAGTTTCATGGGAATAATCAACAATTATTTTTGTCATAATCGTAGAGCCCTAGCAGTGTGTATGAGACTGATAAAACATTAAACCAAATAAATACACGATTATAATCATATATGAGTTGTCTACATTCCTCAAGCAGTTTGTGGTATTTTCCATTAACGTGTCTATTTATTATCGCAATGATTAGCATAAGTAGACTTTAGCATCACATTTAAGTATATTTCTGCCTCATACGGTGATCAGAATCCCCATCTGATCACAAGGAAGTTATTTCAAACACTCACTGGTGTCTGAAAGTGAGCTAAAATAAAAAGTTAGCTGAAATTTTTTTTAAATGTCTTAAAGGGGGGGTATCACACACAGTTTCATCTCATCTTAATCTTGAGTAAATTTAGAGTAATATTGCATCCTTCATATCTCCGAAAAGTCTTTAGTTTTATCATATTTATAAAAGATAGATACCCTGTACCGAGTATTTCCGAAAATACGCAGCTTTTGCGTAGAGATCGTCTGCAAGCTGCGACATCATTATAAATAAAAGGGGAACAAAAACATTTGTGTTGTTCACATTTTATGCACTTGCGCACCGATTGCCAACAAAACACAGATATCTGATGCAGCTTTACTCACCACCCGCGATCAGCAAATCCAGCGCCGAACTGGGACTTGTTTACAAAGTAATCGTCACCGAAATCCCGGGAACAATCAAACATACGTGCACAACTCCATTGCTGCCCCGGAAAAACAAACTTCATCCACTGTTCCCTTAACGCTGGGTTCTTTGGGAAGCTGAAAAAGGTCATCTTTCCCTCACAACCAAAAACACTCTCTTTTGGTGACAGGAGCTGCGTCTCATTTTGGAGGCTGTGTCCTCCGGAGGTTGCATTTGAAGGCTGCATACGTCATCAAGGATGTCTTATTTTTAAAAAATAACTGTAATAAAATTGACTGATATTCATTGTGAGGTGTAAAATACTGTAATTTCTTTCTTACGTTGCAATTTAACGGTTTTTTTTCTTAAATGAGACTGCCTCGATGATGTATGCACCCTTCAAAGGGTGCAGCCCCTGAATTGGGACACAGCCATTGTTGAAAAATCTCGGCTTCCGTAACCCGAACGAAGCGCGTTGATGGGCGTGCTCTTGCTCTTGTTCTGGGTGATGTGTGTGTGCACGCTTATCAGGAAGAAGTGCCTATACAAGGAATTCCACCCTTTTATGACGTCATAAAGGCCATATTAAAAAAATTTTTGGCGAAACATGTCCACAACCGGAAGTTGTATATTTGGCACAGAAATACTCGGTCATACGTACAACTCGTGTTTTAAAACTTTAGCCATGTTTACCATGAGATTGCAAGTCTTTATTTGTTCCATTCCTCTTCCTTACTTTGTGAACAATGTTTGATCGATGTTGAGTTGGCTTCTGGTGTGATCATAGAGGAGAATTGTGAAGTGGTTCATCACCTCCTCTGGAACGCTTTTTGGAGCCTTTGACAGGGCATCTAAGGCCTCTGTTGTCATGTCATCTGCAGTCCAGGTATCCCCTGCTGTCTTCTTGCCCCTGGTTGCAAATGTAGATGCTGTGTCACGCAGTCCAGGTATCCCCTGCTGTCTTCTTGCCACTGGTTGCAAATGTAGATGCTGTGTCACAGCCAGTGAAGGCATAGAACACAGGAAGGGCATTGGATTTGTCAGGACCCAGAGACTTGGCAGTCTATGGGCAGGTATGTATCTGAAGTTCTTGCCAGTTCCAAATGCCACCCACATCTCCTCAATGTCCAGCCCTGACACGTGTAATGGCTAGGACCACAACATCTGTGTCCACAGTGCACAGGGTGATCTTTTTAAATCCTTTTCTTGTGGAATCTGCCGCATGGAGTAGCATTCTTGTATCTACCTCGTCATGTATGCAAGAGGGAATCTGATTTGATTCTTGTGCAGGCCAGTGTGCCATAACAGAAACTGAGGACTTTCTTGGGTAACACTTTATTTTACAGTCTCAAACCCTAATCCTGACTCTATAGTAAGTGCATGTAGTTACTTAATATTACTCAGTACTTAAAAGTATAATTGCAGTGTAACAAAGACACCTTAAAATAAAGTGAAACCCTTTCTTGCTGTCTCGTGGTACACCAGTTGAAAATGGTGACAAACAGATTAGCAGATAGTCTTGATTCAGTGTACTGGTTGTAGGCCCATGTCATCAGGATGTGGAGACTACAGGCAGTTACAAATCCAAGGCCCTTTCTGTGTTCTATGCCTTCACTGGCTATGACACAGTATCTGCATTTGCAACCAGGGGCAAGAAGATAGCAAGGGATACCTGGAATCCAGATGACATGACAACAGAGGCCAAATCCCCCAACTAAGGATGTACTGTTGGCAACAGACTGGGGTTGGTTGGACCCAAGCATTTGGAGACCATTGTGGTCAACTCTTCCACAGCCAAGCCAGACCATCCTTGAACTCTTAAGCTGTGGCTCCAAGACATGCTGCCAGTCGGCACTGCAAATGTAAAAAGCTTTCTTAAAGTGAACAGCTGTGTGTCAATGTGGAGGAGACTGTGAAGAAGACTGAAGAATAGGTTCAACAACAACAACAATCAAACAAACGCATTTCTGAAATAGATTTTTTGAAGTAAATCTTTGTGTCTAATATTCTTTTTAAGCTATGTTGCTAAGATCATATTGAATATTCTACTCTTTACAGTCACTGTATTGTCAGGGTTAATGAACAAAAGGATTAAGCTTTTGAAACTCTACACAACATGCATGCACCAGACATGATATGTGACCCTGGACCACAAAACCAGTAATAAGTCACGCGGGTATATTTGTAGCAATAGCCAACAATGCATTGTATGGGTCAAAATGATCAATTTTTCTTTTATGGCAAAAATCATTAGGATATTAAGTAAAGATCATGTTTCATGAAGATATTTTGTAAATTTCCTACAGTAAATATGTCAAACATTTATTTTTGTGAGTGGATATGCGTTGCTAAGGACTTAATTTGAACAACTTTAAAGGCGATTTTCTCAATATTTAGATTTTTTTGCATCCTCAGATTCCAGATGTTCAAATAGTTGTATCTCGACCAAATATTGTGCTATCCTAACAAACCATACATCAATGGAAAGCTTATTTATTCAGCTTCTCACATCACTGAATTCACCATTAACTATTCACCTGAACAGTTTATGATGTTTTATATGGTGTCATTGTAATCCTTGACCATCAAAACATAGGGGTAGACATCACCTTTTCTGTGTTATCGTGTTTTATTCAGAAGATATGATACAAAGTACATAATTTGGTTATGGCGGAAAGCAAAATGGTGCTTTGTGATGGCTCCATTTCTGAAAATGTTCAGGGCCCCAAACTGTACAAGTGTACCAAATTTCATGCTTTTATGAAAAAGTGAACATTTCACCTCAAATTTTGCACATATCACCTGGACGAATAACAATGCAAACAGAGCCTGCAAATAATATATGTATATATTTATATAAACTTTATTACAAACAATATACAGTAACTTTTACATCGTTACAAAAATTTCTATTTCAAATAATTGCTGTTCTTTTGAACTTTCTATTAATTAAACAATCCTTTTTTTGTGACCAAATTTTTGATTTACAGAATGTAAAAATAAACATCATTCAGAACACTTTTTTCTTTTTCCCTCCCACATTCCCAAGGCAATCAAACACCATCTCCCAAAAGTACATTCAGAACATACATAAAATAGTCCAAGTGCAGTGCAAAACAAAATCCAAATACAGAAAGAAAAAAAAAAAATTATATATATATAGAGTAGGAACATGAGACAGAGATCCTTAATTTTTTTAATTATATCTAGCCATGCTGAGATGCTCCATGTAACCTTGCCACTGAGAGCTCCATGTTCACAAAAAAGACTGCATCCAGTGGGTCCACGCAAGAGAGTGTGGAGGTTTTCAGCATTTTCTTAGATGCAGTAAGTCCACAGAAAAACAACTTTTTCTGAGTTAAAGAGAGAGTGTAAAAGGAATCATCCCTTAGAAGCAAAAGTCTCTGACAACATACCTCAAACTCCAAAATGTCCTGGAAGCATCTGGAAATCTGTCTCCAAAACTCGTTGACAAGGGCAATCCCAAAACATGTGTATATATGTACCTATGCACCCACTTGAGCAAAAGTTACATGTGGGAGAGGAGGAAAGCTTCATTAAATTACACTTCCTGGGAGTGAGATACATCCTGTGAATCATCTTGAAGTGAATCAATTGATGATTAGGGTTTTTAGAGATATGTTTGAGGTTAGCCAATATTGAATCCCAACATATGTCATTACTGTCCTCTGGGCCAGCCATTCATCAAAGAATCCTGAAAACAATGCATAAATGTTTCCAAAAAAAAAAATTAAACAGCACAACTGTTTGCAACATTGATAATAATAAGAAATGTTTCTTGATCACCAAATCAGCATATTAGAATGAATTCTGAAGGATCGTGTGCTCTGAAGACTGGAGTAATAATGCTGAAAATTCAGCTTTGCCATCACAGGAATAAATTACATTTTAAAATGTATTTCACAGTATTACTTTCACTGCATTTTCAACCTTGGTGAGCATAAGAGACTTCTTTCAAAAGCATTTAAAAATCCTACCAACCCTACATTTTTTTAACAGTCATAGCGTAGCTTCATTTAGGTGTTCTGAGAGTCTGTGTGAGTGTGTGTGATCATAGCTGTGGCAGTTGTAATGTCAGTGGGATGGCGGTTTGGCCTGGAGGCATTAATGAACTGAAAGTGAGCACTGAAGGGTTAATATTAGAGAGGATGGGGTCTGATAAGGGTTAATGCAATATGGCTCTGGAGTGTGTGTCTATGTGTCCTTGTGTCCGGAGGCTGTACTGGTATAATTGAGTAGGGATTTCATTGCTCGTGTCCAACAGCAGGACAATCCCAGAGGCCCTGCATGAACACACACACACACAGGCCTTTCACACAATGTTCCTTAAGAGCACACCAAGCATACCCTCTCAATGTCAGGCTTTTAGCCAGCAGCATTAAGCTTGAAAGAATTCATATCAGATTTGGGAATAGACCCACCTAAAATGCAGAAGGGAATGTAGGAAGTTCACAAAACCAATTGAAAGCCTTTATATGTGATGTGTCACTGGTGAACAATAGATTTGTGTGTTCAATAGCACAGGAACAAAAAACAAGTTCATCACCAAGTATTAAGGTGACAGGCTCCCGTGAAAATCAATAGGAGCCACTTGTGCTTCGAGACAAGTGAAGAAAGGGAATGTAATGACCGTGATTAGCACTAACTGTAGATTATGCAGTGATGCTGCATTCACTAGCCAATAAAAATGCACCTTCCAGAGACTCAAAGATGGCTGAGAAAGGAACATGGAGGATCAGTGTACAGATGTCTTTCTCCAAATCTGTCTTTCTTTATTTCTGCCATTCTCGGTTCTCTCTCCCTCTCTTGAGGTTAATTATGGTAATTACACTGCCATTAGTTCTCAAAATAGATTAATTGATTGACAGGCAAAGTGTTTAAATGCTGGCAGGAAGTGAGGGGTTAGGGGGCCAATCAGCACAGAGATTAAACACGCATAATTACCCTACTAATGAGCAACTACATTAAACAAATTCCATCTTGATGGCTTAAAATAACAATAATGAAAATAGACAAAGAATTGAGTAAATACAACACAGAACTAATCAAAAACATTCAAAAGTCTATTCGTGCCATCTATCAAGGGGAACGAGGATGATCCGGCCTTTGCATTTATTCTGAAAGATTTGGTTTATCAAAAATGAGAACTCTCAGATTCATTTCTCTCGTCATGTTTTAGCTTGTTTATGTCACTCTTTTTATTTCTTGCTTGATTTTCTCCTTTCTGTGCTCTTCATCTGATAGAAAAACAGGGAAGAGAAACATAAAAATACAAAACAAGAACAAAGGCAAAAGGTCAGTTTTCCCAGAGCATAAAGAAATCACAACATATTAGAGACTGGATCATCTCTGTCGACCCGATTCTTAAGAAGGTTCGCATGATGAGAATTGTGTGTGTGTGTGTGTGTGTGTGTGAGCAGGGCTAGGGTGTCACTGAGTTGGTGTCAAATTTTGTCCCAAATTTTTTTTCTAAATTATGTTTTCTGAATTCCTAAATCTACATCTAATTTAAGTATTAGAGAAGTGTTTATTGAGATTTGAATACATATTTGATTAATTATGTATGAGAAGTTTGTTATCAATAAATATTGCCATATAACAAACAGGATTTAAAGCTCTTGATGGTCAGTGTGCACATCACACAGAGAGATTAGGTCTAAGATACCTCTGAACTAAATTCTAAATTTAACAGGAATAGTTCAACCAAAAATTTAATTTCTGGACTTTCATTGTATTTTTCATTGTATGGGCAAAGCATTTTTCAGACATCATATTTTGTATTCTGCTTAAGGAAAAAAAATCATACAAGTCTGGAACGACTTGAAGGTGAATAAATGATGACTGAATTTTCATTTTTGGGTGAAAAATGATCCCTGAAATCAAAGAAATAGTGCACTCAAAAATGAATCATTTTTCAACCAGTTTTCATTATTTTTTCCACCCTTATGTTGTTCCAAATTTTGAAGAATCTAGGCCAGATGATTTGCAGTATTCTGGGTCTTCTAAAGCCATGCAAAAGCGTAGTGTGACAAACAGACCAAAGTTGTATCTTTCAGTGTGTTCGTCAATCAGTGAGTCATCTGGCCTAATTTTACGATGTACTGCATTTTTTGGAGTTTAACAGACTCAATCACTATGAATCTTTAATGGAAAAGAGCTGCATGAAGATTTGTTGAATTTTCTTTGAATTTGTGCTTCACTGAGAAAATAACAGCATAAAGGTTTGGAACAACATGAAGTTGAAAAAAATAATGACAGAATTTTCATTTTTGGCTGAACTATTTCTTTAAATCAAAATCAAACTTCCTACAACCCGACAAGGTGCTAAGCCAAAATCACTGGGAAAAATATGATGACAATGGCCATCAGCATGCCTGACAATCCAAAATCCTTCATATAATGTATGCCAGTCATAAAGTTTCCACTGTGCAAAATCACATGTAAGGCTAGTTTGATGGCTGGAGTCTGGGGACTTAATCAAGACTGAGTATAGATGTAGTTATGATAGCACAAAGTTCTCTGTAAAATCCAATGTTCTTTTCTCTTGGGGTGAGGATGTAATCCTGAATCTAATTAGGGTCCAGAGAGTGCATAAAATACCTTAGAATGGCTTACTGAGTAAGGCAGCACATGTGCTTTAACATGGAGAGCATTCCTGAACAACAGGTAATAAATGTTTTCCATCAGCTTAGGAAGTGCATGAGAGGGAGCGAGAGAACAAAGTACTGTAGCAGTGGCTCCACAGCACACCTCATAACCATTTGAAGATCTCCATTATTTTCACACCAATAACGCTGCAATCAGCAAGGAACAAAGAGGATAAAATCTCACAAGCACGCACTCACTCTCGGGGTTGTTACTTGGGCAGTTAATCAGCATTCTCACACACCCTGGTATTAAAGCCCATGGGGGGAGTAATTATCTGCTGCTTTGTTTTAATTGGCTTCAGAGAACGATACAGCAGCAGAAGCAGCTCAAGCCTAAGTGTTAAAACTCTCCGATCATCATTTAATCAGCCCGAACACGGAGCCAAGAGCCCACGGCATGACTCTTGGAAGAATTACACACACATTCTCTCGGCATATGCAAGTTTTGGGGATCACATCAAAGTAAGCGAACGCAGTCTGGACTACCCCAGCCTGACAGAACGCTCGTTTTTTTGCCAGAATCCCAACTGGGATGTTTGAAGTTCAGGAATTGGTCCAGGACCAAAGAATCAAACAGCGAGATATTTTCTTGTTCGTGTCACCTCCGTGACTCAAACTCGCTGGCAAGATTCTTAAATGAATCACATCCCTCTTTTAATATTTTACAGAAATCTGTCACTTTAATTAAACACCCTCGTGAGTGATTACTCAAAAGAATCTGTCTCTGTCTTGTTCTCTGTCACCATGGCAACTCCAGTATGTCAAGCTGCCAGTCACATTTCAAACTCCCATTTCAAGCACTAATAAGAGTTTGATATTCCAGAGACTCACGCGCCCCCTTTCACTCTCTCTCTCTCTCTCTCTCTCTCATCTCGTCCTTTTGGTTTGTACCGTTCGGGCAGATCAACTCATTGACAGAAATTGGAGAATTTATCTCAGTGGCCTGAATTAGAAGGTAAACATCTCAGTGGCATCTGTTGGCTTCCAAAACCTTGTGCTTTGGAATGACATATTCATGAATATGCAAAAACTCTAATTAATTATTAAATGGGTGATGCCATATTGGGTCCCACTCAGGCAAGCAAATGAGTGTATTAATATTAATGGAATATGCATTCACCTAGAACAGAAATACTCCTGATGAAAGCGAGTTAACGTTCACACACGCACCTGTATACATGGTTTGCCAGGATGCCCAGTTATCAAGGTCTAATGAGATCTTCCCCACTCACACTGTCAAACAGACCGGGGGAAAAAGAGGTCTGTGTGTGTGCGAGATGTCCCTCAAGAGAAAACCATCAGACTTTGCAAAAGTGTGTCAACTATTCTTACCTCCTCATCATTGCTGCAGGCACAGTATAACATTCCTGCAACACTTTCTTAATAATGGGGGAGAAACGTTTCAGTGCTGTCAGATATTTCTGTTTCCAGAGTTTTTAAAAAACCATAGGAAGTTCAGATTTTTCATTTAATGGACATTATAATGTGATATATATATATATAGAGAGAGAGAGAGAGAGAGAGAGGGGTAGCTGAAGTATCACTAAATTAATTAATTTGTAGATTTCGTAGATCTAAGGTACTGACAGACTTGGCACAGTATTGTACAGGTTAGACAGCTTTTTTCAGAGCTTACACAGCATGGGGAATCGCATGACAGCAGGTCTTTTGTAACAGTCTCCTTGTCCTTCTGTCCTTTTCTTGGCTTGTTTGTCTTGTGCGTATTTTGTATTTTTGGGCTAGCTTGTTTGAAGTCAAGTGAAGCAAACAGCGGCTCTGAGGGAGCAGACAGAAGCCTGACACACTCTGCTGACAACCCAGTAAGGAAAATCAAAGCAAACTGCTCCCAGATCAGACCTTTTGAGTTCAGTTCAGCCCTGACAGGTTCAGATAAAAGAGAACATGGTTTAATGTTCTGATGATTTCACTGGGTGGGATCGCAGTCAAGTTAAGGAAGTAAAACGCAAATAAAATATTCACCTGACTTCACAAGGATAATCACCTGGGCACCGGTCACACCTATATGCACTGTGAGAGATAATTTAATGTCCACTCTGCAGCCTACATGTGTATTATCATGTTACATAGCAAGACAAATCACTAAATATGCAGACATTACATTTTTGAATTTATTATTTTATAATCTATATATTATCTTTAAAATATGAGGACATTAAATTTTTGTTTATTTTATAATCTTGCCTATATATTATCTTAAAGATCCTGCTAAGAAAAAATCCATCCATTACATTGTACTTAGGCTGTCACAATATCAGATTTTTGCTACACAATTGTCGTGCCCAAAAGATTTCACAATAACTATAGGGGCTTTTGCACTGTGGGCTTATAAGAACTTAGTTATAGGAACTAGCTACCAGGGTGGTTCCCCAAGAACTAAATGTTCCCCTAGAGCCATTTTCCTGGTTGCATTACACCGCCAGTAGGAACTCTGAAGTGGTAGTTCCTATTGTGCTGAGTTAGACTCTACTCTTAAGTAGGAGCTAATTTAGTACCTCCAAAAGTGTTCCTAGAGCTAAAATCATTACCATTTCCTGTTGTGTGAACTCACCAAAAAGCAGGTACTTCCGCCATTATTTCTAGGAACTATGAAAATTGTTCTATGGTTCTATGGTTTCTTTAGTGCGAAAGCCCCTTAATATTATCAGAGCATCTATAGAAATTTTGATTTAAAGAAAACAACAACAATGCAATGAGTCAAATTCATCTTTAAATTTGTTTATTTGAATCACACTCAATGAATGTGACCGAATCACACTCAAAAGTGTACAAAAAGAACTTAATGTTGATCTGCACTTCCTGCAGACTGGGGTGTCTAACCAAAATCCAAAAAACTCCCACACTGGCAAGCTAACTTTTTTTGGTGAGAGTTGAGTGTCTCTATCTGTTATCTCCTCCGATTATTGGCAGCAACATTAGTTACACACTCCCACAATTTTTTTGTGACGGGTGGCAACCAGCGTTATGTTGCAATATCGCCGCCTACTATGCTGGAGTGCCAACCAGATAGTTACTGGTGCTGAAATATTGACAATATTATTGTATGGGCAGTATTAACATAATTTCAGTCTTTCATTTTTTAAATATCATGGCTATTGCAACACCCCTACATTGAACAAATCTATTGGCCTAGCAACAAGACAAACACAGCAAATAAAGTCCTCTAAAGTGATTTTCACTGGCCACGTACACACTGTAAAATTTGAAGAGTGACAACCTTATTTAAATATGAGAGTGAATTTTGTTTGTGTACGGATCTCAACTCACTCTCCAAATTGTAATAATTGACACTGTGGTAACCACAGCAATGTTCTAGCATCTCACACATTTGGTATCTGCTATTTTTGAATAAAGTAATTTTACAGCAAACAAAGACTTTTGTTTGGCAATTTTAACTAAACCATTATCGATGGAGGTGTTGTGTTTTGTATTTGCTGCTTCGTAGAGCATTCTCTTGCAGTGTTGCCATGTCCACTTATTATAAGCACCTTTGGGCTTGTTATTTGTGTTTAGGGATCCAGGTTATTGTGTTGATAAAGTGGGCAGGTGCATGTCTCAACATTTTGTTCTTATTTTCATTATAAAGCATTTGGATTTATTTAGGTTTATAATGGGCTTGTTCTTGTTGGCTGTTTATTTCTAGCCAGATCTGGCAACACGAATAAGTCTAGGCTTGTATCTCTTTTCCTGTAGTTTTCTTGTCATTAACAACTAGTTGTTCAGTTCGGTTCCTTACACACTCTGTCAAATTTTGTACATTTTGTCACTACCTGATTTTTTTGGGAGTTCATTTACTTGTAGAATGCGGTTGTCACTCCCATAAATGACTAAACTGTGTGTGTACAGAAAAGGATTAATCACTAAAAGGTGAAATGACAACCAAATTTTACTGCAGTGTGTGCGTGGCCACTAAAATCAATGACTACAATACGAGTATGAAATGTAATACAAGAGACAAAGTAGCGTTGTCTGATACATCAGTGTATAATATGACCACTGAATATAGCAATTAACCAATCAGAATTGACAATTCCAGAGAGCCATGCAATAATATAAAACTATATACACATAGACAGAGATTCACAGAAAGCCAGTGAGTCTGTTAACACAACAGTGTGTTTAGGAATGTCCGTACATGTGTTGGTCCTCTCTGCTTCTGATTAGGAGATGATTTTTCGGAAGCGCTCTGTTCATAAACACCTCTCTGGGCACAGACTCAGATTAGCTCAGTTGGTGACGTGCTAAAACTGAGCAATTGCTGGCTGAACTGAAGCAGGTGTTTCAAAAGGCTTTGAATTCTTTATCTCTCTCAGTGGGATATGATGTTTTTGAGCCATCTGCTTGCAGGATACTGTGGTTCTCATTACCTACCATTGCCTTTCATGTGAATTTATTTCTGTAATGGCTGTCTGTGTAAAGTTACTATGTCACACAGAATCTACTTTTATTTTAGCGCCTTGTGAGAGAATTGAAATAATGGGAAAGAGGGGAAATGGAAGCAGTACATTCTGGAAACCAGATTCGAACCAATGCTACTTGAATGCGCACCACAGCTTAAAAACATAGGTGATGTCTAGTAGGCCACAAGTAAAAAAACCTTACAGTTTTCGACTCGTATGTGTTGTGTTGGTACTCTAATACACTGATCTAGAAAGACAAACTTTTTTTTCTGTTAAGCAGGAAGATGTTCATTCATCACACCACACATCAAAACACGTTTCTGCAGTGATGTAAACAAAATGAAATTTGCAGCGGGCTGAGGCGATGTAAACAAAGTTTTGATGAATTCAAAACTTTTGATGAAATCTGTAGCAGGCCGTACTATAAACAAAGTTTACTTCACTGCAGCCTGCTACATATTTCATCAAAAGATCATCAGAAAGTAGTTATTGGTATCTGCTGCGAGTATGCAAGTGCCACTGTTTCATTGACAGTAAGGAAGTTGTGCTGGTTAGATCTTTATGCCACAGATGTTTCTAACTTATGCTGCTCTGATTTACACAGACAATTCATCAAGACAGACTCCTGAGTGTGCCGTAAAGTGAGAACTCTCCCGTGCAATAGGCATATCACATACAGGCGCACCACAGGTGTTCCACAGCCATCACCACAGTTCTTTTATTTGGCTCACAACTGTAACTAAAAGGAAACAGATAACCTGGATATGGATTCAAGTGCCACTTCCACAGAATTTAAATGTGCATGAACAAAAAGGGACCCTGTTTCATTATTATTATTATTATTATTATTATTATTTATTTATTTATTTACTTATTTAGAAAATTCAAGCAAAGATATTTCAGAAGTTGTTTCTGAGGTTTGATGATACACTTGAGAATATGACCCAATCTATTTTATACAATAGTTATTTCTGATTCTCAAATTTGATTGGTTTTGCAGTGGTCCAAGACTTTCAGACAATGTCATTACATCAGTAAGTGGTGATAACTAACTTTCTAAAAGAGATATTAAATCATTAATTCAACCAATTTGGACAAAACACTGATTCATTTAGGAAAAAAGCTAATTACTGGCTTCACGAGGGAGTCATTGAATCATTCGCTCAAGTGAATCCATGAAAATACTGATTCGTTCAGGAATGGAACGCCTGTGTGTTGCCCAAAGACGCTCATTGGATATTTTGGCTGTGGATAGATTTAGAAATACTTTCATTGGCAGAGCCAAAATGGTCAAAGTAACTCCCATATTGAGTAACAAATGTAAATTACTCAGTATTAACTTCTTGTTTGTTGTACTGTTGTGTCAAGGCAACATCAAACTCGCAATTATGTCATATTTTGTTCTCTATTGCATACTAATTACAAAATTGCAGGTAGAGCACTCTTACTTGCTTGTAATATTGCTTAAATAAGACACAATTCTTTGGCTGAGCAAATTTAGACTTGTGAATGGGGATTTTCGCTTTTTTTCTTTCTCTTTTTTTTTACACTTTAACCTAATTTTTCATATGTTTTGTCAAGTTCCATTGAAAATCCACATGGATGAAAAATCATTGGAGGCATGTGAATAGGCATGAGACATCTAAATGCTGTTGATGGGTGTTTAGTCCTTGGCAGCCAGCCACAGTTTATGATATTGCTGTTTCTCTATAGACATCATTAACTAAAACAACAAAGCAAATGTGCTGTGCAGGTTCTGAATTTCAAACAAGTTATTACAAAGCAGAGTGTGAACTTTTCCTTTTTAGTTCTCAATTGCAAACTAATTACAAAATTGCAGGTTCAGTTAAGACGTGTCTGAATAACAGTGACGAGCAGCAGAGGAATGAACAGAACATGAGTAATCCGTTCGTGTTCACACATACACGTTCAGTAATTTCACAGAAAAATGCAGAAGTGCTGACTCAAACTGCATACATATACTGTAGTCTCTCTCTGTCGCTCTGTTTAAATAACCTCTCCCACTCTTCCTCCTCTCTGTGATATCTCAGAAGATGCAAACTGTTGAAGATAAAACACAAGTACACACTCTGAGCCCACCAGGCGGGTCAGGGCTGATTGATGTAGTCCTAAGAGAGAGCATAACATCCCTGAACTCCCATCACACTCAGAGGGAGAGAGAGAGAGAGGTGATATATTTGATGATGGAGAATGATGAGGGGCATTTATTTTCATTTAGTCTTAAGTTATTTCTGCAGTGGGTTCTGTGTAGTGTCTGGTAAGCAGATGGGTTAAAGTGTGTGTTAAGTGTACACACATGCACACACACACACACCTATGTGACAGTGAAAAGGGCTTCCAGACTTTTTTATATGCATTTAAAGCGAAGACTGATATTTCTCACTGCTGTTGAAGTCTCTGCCGACTACAGCCAAGGCCTTGGCTCTTTTCTCTGTGTGTGTGTGTTTCTGTGTATGTGCGTGAGGGGGAATTTCAAACTAGGTAAGAGCTCATTATTCTGCCATCTCTGCTGCTTTCTACTTGGAAGAGATTAAGATCGAAAGGGAGGGGGAGAGAGAGAGAGAATCATGATGATTTTGTGCAATGGAACTCATTTTCCCTTTTATTGCCTCTGAGAGTTTCCTCAAATATCATCACTCTGTCATACTTGTCGCTTTGTGTAAGTGTGTTTGTTTGTGTTTGTGGGTTCAGATTTTGGCTACTTTGTGAGGGACCAAATGTACCCACAAGCATATTAAAATCTGAAATCGCATATGTTGTAAAAAAAAAAACTTAAACAAATTGATAATATTTGAATTGGGATATAAAATGCAAAATGATGTTTGTGCTGGTTAGGTTTATAATAGAAAATATTATTAGCTCAGTATATAACAGAAGTCAATGGAAAGGCGCAACTTGACAGAAAAACAATAATATATATGTGTGACTGTATCATTTGTTCCAGTATAGTTCAATATAGTAAATAGTTTTTCTAGTGAAACAGTAGCCTACCTTTCTCTGTTCTGTCTATGTATTGTTACATAAGCATATGTTAGTACTCTTATAGTTTTCAGTTAATCTTTAAAATAACTTTCATTAAGTCATTAATAAACTTATGTAATGCAAACATTATATAATAATGGGAATTATATAACTGTGTTTTATCTAATGAGCTGTTAAGCAGTACATAATGTAAAACTGTTTGCTAATGTATGCTAATCAACATTTACAAATACAAATAATAAACATACAAACAGATGTAAAAGTTTTAATTTCTTTTTTCTTCTTTTTTTAATAGTACTGATCCCATACTTTTGAACAATAGTGTATATAGATATACATATATATATATATATACAGTATATATACATTTTAACTTTAAACATCCATTACCACAAGATGATAAGCATGTGAAAAATGCACGGTTTATATAGTAAAAGCTCCAGTAATCCAGACAGCACAGTAATTTGTGGTGATCTGAGTGTTTCAGGGCAAATCATAAACTTCTTTTTTATTGTTTCTAGCTGTTTCACCGTGGCAGCTCAGTTAGCAGTTTCGGTTGGCTGGCATATGCTCTAATTGGCATGTTGGCATTAATGACAGGATATCTGCTTGTTGATGGCCGGCTTTGTATAATTAGAGTGTTTTTGAATTAAACATCCTTAAGATTTTATGTATCATCTTTGCTTGGCCCATAAACGTTGCATACAGTAATAGAATTGCAGTTTAAATGCATATCGTGAGCTCATTTTTCATCCTCCTCCCCCTTGCTCTAAAATGAACAATGGCTCACTTGAGAGATGAATGATGAGTCATTCGAGACATCTTTGTCTTCTTTCCACTTAGCACAGGTTTGTGGAAGCGTTTTTTAATCTGATATTGGAGCACACACACATCAAAAACAGTTCAGAGATATTTTGCAATCCTCGCCACGACTCTTTGTCATTGTAGGTGGAGGCCACTGAAGAGCACTGGTGCAGCTGATGGATGGCACTCAGCGTGGGGTAAACACAACGTTTGGCATCTGTGTCAGACACACAATCATTGGGTGCAACCCAGAGTTCTGCCAATCCTCTGTTGGCTCCGCGCTCCTTTGATATGAGCCGAGGGCGTCTTTCCCACGTGGGTGTAGTCTCATCATGTCAGCCTTTTGTTTTCCCAATGAATCCATTTAACAAACCAATCAAAAGCTGTTGTATTTTTACACTGCCGGTTGCGTCAAGCTATAGACTCAGATCAGCCTCTTCGTTCTTCATATAATCCCCCACAGCTGCATATTTTGAAGGGAGGGTGTGAAATCTGTGGAAGATTTAACTGCAGAGGTCTTATGATATCAAGGCTCTGAATCACTGACCCATCTGGAGAAGTCGTACAACATAAATAAGCAGTACGCCCATTACAACACCAAATCAACTGGTGACTGTAAAGCAACTAAAGACGCCACATGAAAGTCTCTGTTAGTGCTGGACAGAGTAGATCATAAGACTATAACCACAGTGGAATAATAACTAATAATTCCCCAGACAGTGAGTTGTGATTCATGGGCTGAGGGATTATGTTCATTGTCTGTTGCTTTAAGGTGTTACGACACCTAAGGGCTGGATCACATGATTGAACATGTTTTATGAGCATCTCCTTTTACATTAAAATTATTAATCCTGAACTCGCAGGCACTGTTTTGTCTTGCCAAGCTAGTTGAAGTAACAGATGTCTACCTGATTCTCATGTTTTATTACATTTTATTATATTTATATTTTGCTGGTGTAACCTAATGCATTTAAATTGATTGGTTGAGTGATGTTAAAAAATGTTAGACTCAAATTGAAAATCAATTCATTTAGACATATTCTGTCAGGGTTGGTGGCTGTAGAAATCGCATGACGAAGGAGAATTTAAAAATAATTATATTTAATAGAAAATACTCAGGAATATACAGAAATGAGAATTTACAACCACATCAACATAAACACAAACAAGAACAAACAAAGAACTGAGGAAACCAAGGGCTTATATATACAGGGAGACATAATGATTGACAGGTGAACATAATCAGTAACCAAGAGAACAAACTAGGGACTAAGCAAGACTAAACTAAGGCCTAGTCCACACGTACATGTACAGGAGTTTTTCCTCCTGTTTTTAAAAAAAATCGCATCCACATGAAAACACAAAAACACACTTTGAAGGGCTGTCAAGAGCATGCCAAACCAACAGGTGGCAATATAACCCTAACTGTAAAGCCATGTTGGCCAATCAGAGGCCTGGAAAAAAGGTTATTACCGGTTCCGGTTCCGACGTCACAAGCCAAAATCTCCGGTTTCACCATCTACGCAACAACAGTGCAACCGGAGTTTCTAAAAATCTTCACCCTGGCTGGAGTTTACAAAAATGTTCAGTTTCAGTGGATAATGCGTTTGCATGTGGACGAACGGCCAAACCACATAGAAAAAGCTGCGGTTTTGAAAATACCCGTGTTCGTGTGGACAGGGCCTAAGCCACAAGGAACATACATAACTCTGACAACCACATAAAGCACATTATTTTCCAATGAGTGCAGTAATTGATTTTTGTTTATGCTTTAATACTATACACTTATTTGTAAAATGATAGATCAAATAAATATATACATATAATCAGATCAGACCAAACTTTTCTAAAATGAGACTTATACTGTTTTTGTACATATATATTTTAAACTTTTCTAAAATGAAGCTTATACAGTTAAAAACAAAAATTTTGTCAAGTAACTCAAAACATTTGCTTTACATGCATGTTTTGTTCAATATTAAAGATTTGATTATTAGTATTAAATATTATTAAATATTAAATTATACCTACAACAGTAGTAATTTTAAACTGCACCTTTTACAAATATCTTTTGGCATTTTCTGATATTAATTATTTACATCCCTAAAAACCCTCTTTAAAAGTTGGTTTTAGTATATTTGTAATGACATTTTCAGAAGTCTGGCTTTTTTGTATGTCTCTTTTGCACACACACACACACACACACACACACAAAGATGTATCCTGTGGATCCACTCAGATTCAAATTCCATCTTTATCTTTATGACTGCACCTCATCACACTGACACAGGTCAGCATGAGGCACTGTACCTCCTAGCCCTCCTCCTGCTCTCTGTGTGTGTGTGTAAATGTGTTTTGTGTCAGCATACGTGTGTTGGTGGCCATTATTTCCATTACCCTGTTGAAATAACCTCTCTGCTTTCAGTAACAGGCTACAGATGTGAGTGTGTCTGTGTCCAGCATTAAACTCGCACCGAATTCCTGTAGTTTCATGACCGTGTGAGTCCGGATTAGAATTGCGTCGCTCTGCAGTCGAGCATGAAAGAGGGGAAAAATGGCTGTGTTTGTTTTTTCATTGGTATGACACACACACAGACACACAGATGTGAACACTATTAAATGCACTTCTACTGCTTATTTTGGTCAAAAATGATGTAAAAGAGTTTCTAAATGATTTCTAGAGGCCAGCAATTGTTTCGCTTGCATGGGCTTTGGCCCTGAGTGTGTGTTCGCCTCTCTCTGTGTGTGTGTGTGTGTGGGTGTGTGTGTGTGTGTGTGTGTGTGTGTGTGTCGCTGGGTTTGACCAGCAGGGGCTGGTCATGCTGCTGTGTTTGATTTATACAAATATAGTCACATATGAATATAGGAAGGCAGAAGATAGACATGTTCTTGGAAGACATCTTAATCTTTAAAAGAAAGTGTTCAAAATTGTTCTAACTCAACCGTATAATGAAAAATCGGCAAACAGTGCAAAGTTGAGAAATGGAGAGGATAGAAGAGAAAGAAAGAGACCCTTAATTATTATTAAAATAACTGAACAAACTGTTAAGTTATACCAATGAAATTAATGACAAGTGTTAGATCAAGTATAACACCTTGCTTAAAGCCTTTATGTACAGTATAATGCATTATAAAAGTATTTGTAATGCATTATTTATGCCTTGTAATGCATTATACATAAAGGCTTTAAAAGGTTAGTTCACACAAAAATGGAAATTCTGTCATTAATTACTCACCCTCATGTCGTTCTACGTAAGACCTTTGTTCATCTTCGGAACAAATATTAAGATATTTTTGATAAAATCCGATGGCTCAGTGAGGCCTGCATTGCCAGCAAGACAATTAACACTTTCAGTGCCAAGAAAGCTACTAAAGACGTATTTAAAACAGTTCATGTGACTAAAATGGTTCAACCTTAATGTTATGAAGTGACGAGAATACATTTTATGCACCAAAAAAACTAAATAACGACTTTATTCAACAATGTCTAGTGATGGGCGATTTCAAAACACTGCGTCATGAAGCTTCAAAGCTTTACGAATCGTTTGTTTCGAATCAGTGGTTCAGAGCGTGTATCAAACTGGCAATGGAGGCCTCACTGAGCCAGCGGATTTTATCAAAAATATCTTAATTTGTGTTCCGAAGATGAACGAAGGTCTTGCGGGTGTGGAACGACATGAGGGTGAGTAATTAATAACAGAATTTTCATTTTTGGGTGAACTAACCCTTTAAGTGTTACCAAAACTCCTTAAAGGGATGGCTCACCCAAAAATGCACCCAACTGCAGGCTTTAAAAATGTTTTTGAAATATTTTAGTTTGTTTTTAATTAAAGTTTTTTATAATAATAAAAAAAAAAACACCTTTACAAGTTGTTTTTTGTTCTTTTTTTTTTTTAAAGAAAGTTTTAAAATATTTGTGTTGGCATTTTCAGAAATTGGGCCTTCTCAAGCGTAGCGAAAAAGATGGTGAGGAAGAGAGATGGTGCTTTGGATGGCCAGGGAATTCATAAAAGATTTGTCCTCTAGAAGAGACATGACTGACTGTATCAGAGTATCTGTATTGACGTGACTGGCTACGGATCCTCCAAGCCACTTTAACAACAGGTGCAAAGACTCAGTCAATTACCTTCCCACTGTATGTGTGTGTGTGATGGTAATCTTTGGATATGGAAGCAGGATTTCTGTCATTTTTCCATACAGCTAAAATCATTAAATCTGTCTCTGTCCTTTTTCATTTGGCAAAAAATTTAGAAACAGATTTAAAACAGATCTGATTAGAACACTTTCTCTAGTATTTATTTAGTTGGCTTAATTGATTTAGAATTAGTACAAACAGATCCTCAGACAGAATGACTGCACAGCTACACTTGTTCCTCTGAACAGAGAAAAGAACAAAAGACAAATAAAAGAGAATAAAAACAGACAAAGTTAAAAGAAAAATATGAAAAAGAAAAATTATTTCCAAGAACAAAGTTTTGTAGTAAAAGCCTGCTACATATATTTCGAAAGAGTGTGTGTGTGTGTTCTTGTATACATGGTTTATGAGGACACAGATGTGTAAAATGACATTTTTTTTGTCCTCGTAAACCAAATGGCTTTAAAAACATACTAAACAGTGTTTTTTTTTTTTTGTTTGTTGTTGTTTTTAATAAAAAAATGCTCACAGTTTTCTTTGATAGGTAGGTTTAGTGGTAGGTTTAGTGTAGGGGGATAGAATCTATAGTTTGTACAGTATAAAACTATTACATCTATGGAGAGTCCCCGTAAACCACATATACAAGTGTTTGTTTGTGTGTGTTTTGTGTGTGTGTGTGTGTGTGTGTGGGCATGTTTTTGTGAAATATCAGGACACAAATGTGTATAATGACATGGGTATGACATAGGTATTACAAGGAGAGGGTGACTTATGAGGACATTACCCATGTCCCCACTTTTCAAAAGGCTTATAAATCATACAGAATGAGTTTTTGTGAGAAAGTAAAAGTGTGCAGTTTCCTGTGATGGTTAGGTTTAGAGGTAGGGGTAGTGTAGGGGGATAGAAAATATGGTTTGTACAGTATAAAAACCATTACGCCTATGGAATGTCCCCACAATTCACAAAAACTAACGTGTGTGTGTGTGTGTGTGTGTTTGACTGCCACATTCGTGAAAGAAAAAGCAAAAGCAATGGTTCGTGAATAACTCAGTGCGCACATACAGGTTTTCCATTCGGGAGGTGTCTCCATGTCATTAACGCTGCTTAAACATGAAATCCCATTAGCAAAATAAAGCATTAAAATAAAAGGTAAAATTACAGCTGAACCATAGTCTTTGAGAGCTAAATTTCATCCACCTACGTGCACCCACCCCACCCCAACACACACACACACACACGTCTCTATTCACTTCCAGCGGTTTATGAGGTGCCAACCTGACCTGGCATTACGCCACTCTAAGAGTTTAAACTTGCCTCGCTGCAGTCCTGAAAGGCTTTCTGCGATCCTGATCTGCGTTCACCGAATCCTGTGTAAAAAACAAATAGAGAGATAAACAGCATGTGTGTGTTCTCTTATCAAAGTGCAGGATGTGTTTTGTATATAAATAGGGTAACAATACTCTTAGTGATGTGCTGCCCTCTGGATCCATTTAGCTGTTAATCAGACCAATCATCCCACACTTCCCCCCTCAGTCTCCTGTAGCCTAGCCCAGAATTTACCCTGCAGAGGTGTATGTGTGAGTGTTCATTTTTTAAGTTGGATTACGGCGCGTGAGAAAGACACGGTGACTGCATGTTCCCTTTAGATATGATCCAGATTTTCTCCCCCAAAGCACAGCGAACCAAAGCAGTTCAACAGTTTTAACAGTAGAGTAACAATAACCTCAGCACACGGTGCACGACCCAAAGCAATATTGCCTGTACATCTGCATATTTGTCGGAAATTGCAAACGTCTGTGAGATGACATATGTTATCACCTTTTTTCATTCTGCTTTGAGAAAGTGTGTAATGAGATTTTTGAAAGTTTTGTGTGTGTGTGTATGTGTATGTGTATGCACTTATGAGGCGAGGGGAAGCCAAAGGAGTGCCTTTGTGGGGTTGCGGCAGGAGGTCAGCGTAATGGGAGTGATCTGTTTCTGAGCTTAAAGTATTTTCCAAGCGGAATGTCCTCTATCGTCTATATGCTGTGAACGCGTATGGCAGAGCGATCTACCATAAAGCACGCACACCATCTCTGCTTCTGCTGCCGCTGAGACGTTGTGCTGCCTCAAGCGTTTTTCCCTCCCTCGCCTCGTCCCCATGCTGGCCGTAGATAGAGACGTACGAGAACAAACTCCAGTAGGATCCTCTCCATCATAAAGCCCCACTTCCGTCTAACCATCACATCTCTGTGATCATTTCCATATGCGCTCTGTCTTTCTCTTGCTCTGTTGTGAATTTGGCTATATATATAGATTTTTTTTTATAATAACTATACAAGAAAAAACTGTAATCCATGACATTCAGCATAGTTAACGTGATTTATTTAAAAAACTGATAGCATTAAAAAAAGCATTAAACTGATAGCATTAAAACATAAATCTACTTATTTGGCTCAATTAAAGTGGACTAGGAATTGCATGACTTTCTCCATGAAAGTATTTTTTTTTAACTATTTCAACCTGTTTTGTATTCATAAAGAGTGAACTTAAACATTTAAGTAAAGTTAACTAGTTTCTAGACTGGAAACTGTTATTGAAGTATCGTTAAATTAAATTGGATCTTTTTTTTTTAGCATATTGTTTATATATGGTATATAAAGGGAATTAAGATTATGGATTTATAAAAATTCAAACTACTTGGTGCACATAAAACTGCACTTTTGTAAAATATTTAATTTCATAAGAAAATAACTGGTTTTGACCAAACACATAATTGAATAATTTAAGCTCAAGAATTTATGGGTATTCTCTACAGCTTTTATTTTGTACTTGATTATTATGAGTTTTTAATATTTAAAATTAGGGAGGCACCAATATTATAATTCTGGTCAAAACAGATTTATTTTTCATGTTATGGTCAATAACTTAAATAGCCAAAATTAAAATGTTTAAAGCTATTTTGTTTTTAAAAATGTAAAAAAATAAAAATAATAATAAACAGTTTAATAATTAATGACAATTGTGTAGTTACAGTGTCACTGAAACTTGATTAAAACTAGAATGAAAAGCAAAAAATAAAGTTTACATCAAAAAATGTGTGAGCTGTTAGAATTTATGGTTTATGGTTCACACTTAATAACTAAACTGTATCGCTTAATGTGGCTTCACAGTTACAGTTGCTCAAAATTAAAAAAGAAATATTTATATATCTGATTGAAAACTCGTTTGTAAATTGCGGTGGCATAGCATACAGAATTCTTTTTTTTATGATTTATCGTCCATGTTGGCAGCTGTTCTACTCTGTTTAAAGGATTGTGAAAGATACACTCCTCAAATTACAGGTTAGAACAGGAACAACCAGAGAAATGTTTCACACACACACACACACACACACACACACAAAGTTCTTCAGTTTTAAGTTAAAGGTGTTTGCCGTTTTTAATTACTGACACTAGACTATGCTCCGGGGCTTTATGTGTGTGTTGGGGGGTATGTACGTGTTAGTTACAGAAGTAAGAGAAAATGTCCTCTGGGCTGAAATACTGATGAGAACTTAAGATTTTTAGTGAGCACACAGAAGCAAACTTTTAAAGCACACTTTTCTAATGATCAGCTAAGCATTTCACTCTTTAGAGGGTTCGAAAATCACCCTTGAATGTCCTACTGTATACAGAGCTCAGGACTGATGCTCTCAGCTGCTCTGAGTTCAGAGTTTTTCCATTTGTATACAAGATGGTGACCTAAAACTGTACGTTTGAATTAATGTAATATCTGGGGGCTTACATGAGTTTGTGTTAGTGTCTTTGTCATGCAGGTACCACAGTCGATCTGTTCCAACTGGAAAAATCTTTTCACAAGTGTATCAGCTTAAAAATAACATCAATAATTCTGACAGAGGATTGCTTTAAAAACTAATTGGAAATTGTCATTGTTTTAAATTTAGATCTTCATGAAATTGTTCTTGTTTGTTTGATTGTTTGTTTTTTGTTTTGTTGTTCAGAGAAAATCATCTGTGCAGATTCTTCAGGCTCTAAACTTTGTTTTTGTTTTTCATATTTAGTTTTTATGTCTTTTGTCTGTGTAACATGTCGGTGAACAGCTCTTATTTACATGGTCTCTCTCTTGGTGTTTAGTCAAGCGTTAACAAGGTTTCTGACATGGTTTGTGAGTGTGTACGGTGGCACGCACATGGGCAGGTTTTGCTTTTCTTGTGGGGATGAAATTTCCACAAATGTCCCCAGAAGAATATAAAAACCTGTGTGAGAGTGTGTGTGTGTGTGTGTGTGTGTGTGTGTCCAGCATTTGTGTATATGCATGCACATAGGCAGTTTTTTTGGTCCATGTGGTGACAAAATATTGGAAAACATACCCTGAAGAATAGCACAACCTGACCAAGCCACCTTGTGGGGCCGGTCCCAAGACGGAAAAGAGTAAATAATGGGTAAATACAGGGTTAGTCTGTAATGACTATAATTAGGTTATAATTAACAATTAGTGTTAATATGTGTGTGTGGGTGTGTATGTGCGCGCGTTTTTGTGACACATCAGGACACAAATTTCTATAATGACATGGGTATAACATAGGTATTACAAGGAGAGGGTGACTTATGAGGACATTACAGGATGTCCCCATTTTTCAAAGGCTTATAAATCATACAGAATGGGTTTTTGTGAGAAAGTAAAAATGTGCACAGTTTCCTGTGATGGTTAGGTTTAGGGGTAGGGGTAGTGTAGGGGGATAGAAAATACAGTTTGTACAGTATAAAAACCATTACGCCTATGGAATGTCCCCAAAATTCACAAAAACAAACTTGTGTGTGTGTGTGTGTGTGTGTGTGTGTGTGAGTGAGAGAGAGCGTGTACAAAATAATCATGTTATGTGTTACGTTAGCTATGTGATATGCAAGTTCCATCTGTTGCAAATATAGACCTTCAATTAAACATACGTATGTACGCAGGCATTCACACACACAGAAACAAACACGCTGTGTCAAGATTTCCTTTTCTGTTTCCTCCACACATAATTACAAACAATTCATTTTAAATTTCGTGAGAAATCTTGAGTGAATTAAATTGAAAATTGGATAGTATGAATATCTTTCTACATTGATTGGCTGGGAAAATCCCT
>RJVU01073043.1:454037-487451 GCA_003731715.1 Anabarilius grahami | reverse complement strand
CTACTAATATGAGTTCTGGTAAAGTCATCACTGCTGATACATGATATCACTTAATCTCAGCCATATGTGTGTGTGTCACCCTCCATAAACTCGAGTCTAACGTGTGTGTGTGTGTGTTTGAATGGACCGCAGAGATTTATTAAAGTGTTCTTCCTTCTGTCTGAGCCTTAGATGCTCTTCTCTGGCGTTTGTGCTTTAGATTCTCCTGCAGAGAGAAACTATCTCTAATGAGGACACTGTACCAGTGGGAGCCAAATATGGGACCCGGACCTGTTGTGCACATCCGACTATTCAAGGTTATGACTGTGGACTGCAAAAAAAACCCTTTCCACGTAATTAGGTTGGTACAAGAAGAAAAAAAAACAAGTTCATATCAACAAATACTCTTTTGTTGAACCAACTTAATAAATTTAAGTTCCTGTGTCATACTAAGTAGCAATAGCACATGCTAGAGTCAATATACAGTGCTCAGCGTAAATGAGTACACCCCCTTCGAAAAGTAACATTTTAAACAATATTTCAATGAACACAAACACAATTTCCAAAATGTTGACAAGACTAAGTTTTATATAACATCTGTTTAACTTATAACATGAAAGTAAGGTTAATAATATAACTTAGATTACACATTTTTCAGTTTTACTCAAATTAGGGTGATGCAAAAATGAGTACACCCCACAACAAAAACTACTACATCTAGTACTTTGTATAATGACAGCACCAAGTCTTCTAGGCATGGAATGAACAAGTTGGCGACATTTTGCAACATCTATCTTTTTCCATTCTTCAAGAATGACCTCTTTTAGAGACTATATGCTGGATGGAGAGTGATGCTCAACTTGTATCTTCAGAATTCCCCATAGGTGTTCGGTTGGGTTCAGATCAGGAGCCACTGAATCACTTTCACCCTGTTCTTCTTCAGAAATCCAACAGTGGCCTTAGATGTGCGTTTAGGATCATTGTCATGTTTGAAAAGTGCAGGACGACCAAGGGCACGGAGTGATGGTAGCATCTTCTCTTTCAGTATAGAGCAGTACATCTGTGAATTCATGATGCCATCAATGAAATGCAGCTCCCCGACACCAGCAGCACTCATGCAGCCCCACATAAGGACACTGCCACCACGTTTCACTGTAGGCACCATGCAGTATTCCTCACCTTTGCGACGTCATACAGTTTTGAAGCCATCAGTTCCAAAAACATTTTTCTTGTCTCATCACTCCAGAGTTTTGAGTCCCAGTAGTCTTCGTCTTTGTCAGCATGGGCCCTTGCAAACTCTAGGCGGGCTTTTTTGTGCCTGGGCTTTAGGAGAGGCTTCTTTTGTGGACGGCACCCATGCATGCCATTTCTCTGCAGTGTACGCCGTATTGTGTCACGGGAAATAGTCACCCCAGTTTGGCTTCTACTTCTTTAGATAACTGCAGTGAACTTGCATGCCGATTTTCTTCAACCCTTCTCATCAGAAGACGCTCCTGTCGAGGTGTTAACCTCCGTGGACGACCTGGACGTCTCTGTCAGATGGTTGCAGTTCCATCTTTTTTAAATTTTTGTACCACTTTTGCTACAGTATTCTGACTGATAAGTAAAGTTTTGCTGATCTTCTTGTAGCCTTCACCTTTCTGGTGTAAAGAAATAATTTTCTTTCTCAGGTCTTGTGACATTTCTATGTGGTGCCATTGCTGACAGCATAAAATGGGAAGGGGTTTTAACACTCTTTTATAGTTAGCTGTCTGCTGGACACCTGTGTAATGAATAATAAGACTCACCTGTGGTTGAATTCTTGTTAAATTAGACATTTGTAGTGTAAAATTTAGCTTTGCTCCAGAGACTTTCAGTGGGGTGTACTCATTTTTGCATCACCCTAATTTGAGTAAAACTGAAAATCTTGTACTCTGTTATATTATTAACCTTACTTAAATGTTATAAGTTAAACAGATGTTATATAAAACTTAGTTTTGTCAACATTTTGGAAAATGTTTTTGTGTTCATTGAGATATTGTTTAAAATGTTACTTCTCAAAGGGGGTTTACTCATTTACGCTGAGCACTGTAGTTCACAACATAAAGGATGAAAAAGTCTGATCTCAGAACTGACATTAGCACAGTTGTTTATCGTTGAATGAAAAAACGCACATCGTGGTCATCACGTAACCGCCCACAGTCTAAGCACAAGCACCACTCTTATGCACAATGGTAACCTCAAAACTGACAAAATGTGCAGAGCGGTGGGTCTCAAGCACAGAGTTGAGAACCACTGGTTGATCATTGATCAGGTAGAATCTCCTTGAGATAACAATTGCAGGTTATCACTTTTTTCAGAGCAGAAATATATTGTTTTTAATTCATGTGCCCTTGTAATCTTTCATCAAAATGACTTAAGCACACTCGTGCAGTGACATCTCTTCTCTTCTCTGATGATGTGTTTACTGGCGTGAGGGCGGGACAGCCTGTCACTCACATCAGATCAGAGCAATAGCAAACCACAACAATCAAACAATCCAGTAATTTCCCGATGGACAAAATCAAGTCCTGCCCTACATTTTTTTTGTTTTGTTTTTTTGTTAGAGAAGCCTTTTAGCTTGAATATACAGTGTGTCACAATAGGTGAAAAAAGACTTCTGTTTCATGCCGACTTTGAAATTTGCATGGTTTTAAATGGTTCATCTCATATATTATAAGAGAGATTTATATCTCATGGAGAGCCACACTCTTATTGTCTTGAACTACTGACAACACCACATGAATCATCGCATGAACTTGAAATGCATTATAATGCCACAACCCCAACGTTTGATGCCTGCTACTATCAACTGATCATTTGTGACCTGTTCACCTCAATGGCTTTCATTGTATTGACAAAAACAGTTAAAAATATAATACTTCAAAATATAATTTTTTGTGTTCCACAGCAGAAAGTCAGTCATGCAGGTTTGGAACAAAATAAACATGAGTAAATGCTGACAGAATAAGAAGTAAATTCATTAATCTGAATAAATAGGTTTTATTCAAGTTAAAATATTACTGAATCTGTTGGAGCAATAGCCTTGTGGGCAGTGCTCCAATTATGTTTGCATAGTTTGAGTCCAGCCTCGAGGTCTTTTGCCTATCCTGTACCCCTAATGTCTCATCTATACTGTCCTACGCAATAAAGGCCAAAAACATAACTTTGTATAAATATCGTTTATCATTTACTGAGTGTAAAATAAGGAAGATATACAAAATTTGCAGAGCAGTGGGTCCCCAAACTTGATTAAAGGGATTGATCAGGTAGAAATATCTTCTTGAGAAAACAATTGCAGGTTATTTTTTTTTATTTTTTTTTTCAGTGCAGAAATAGATATTGTGTCTGTTTGTATAGCTACTGTAGTGTTAAGTCAGTTCTAAACGAGAAGTGTGATAAAGTCAGTAAAGATAAATATGTGGATGGAAAAAGAGAGTGGGTTAAGCTATAAATCAAACCTTACGTTTCATATCTCCACGTCTCTCTGTCTTCCTTTCCATTCACAAACTTAATCTTATTCTTTCTCTTTTGATGCCTGTGAAATCTGGACATCATCCATGCACCCATTCCCTCTTGCTGCCTACACATGTTCCCTTTTGGTTCTGATCTCTTGTATGTGTGCGTGTTTTTGTGTGCATGTGTTTGTAATTCATAAGGTCAGAGGGTAGCCCATAAATTCGCAGTGTGACTTTGAAAGTGGATTAAGGCAGACTAGTTAAACCACTGTGAACTTTAAAACAGGACGACTGATTCATTTTAAAATTCCACACATTCGGCTGCTACAGATAAAAGATAAAGTCATAATGATCAACAACCTGAACACTTTTAAAACTATTGCTATGTATAAATACCACCTGTTCATTACTACTTAGTTCTATTGATGAACTCATCTGCTGCAATTATTATTGTTCAACTAACAGGTTAAAAAAATTATTTATTGGCTTTTGTTTGTCATTGCATGTTCCTATACATTTTATATTCTTTAATTACAGTTTAATATTACACTCGAGCTTTGAGTTGTAGTGCTCATAGTTTTCTAGCTCATTTAGAGTCGGACATGATAAAAAAAAATGTATTCAGTGAGTTAACTCAAGAACTGCTCTGACAGAATCAGTCTGATTCAAACTCATTTAAAAGAACGGACTCAAACGATTCATCTGTGAATTAACTTTACTAACTGTCATCAAATTTTCAAAAGGAGCCTAAGGATGCTTTGATCTAATAGACCTTCATTATACACTGATGCTTAAATGGAAACTTTAAAGGAAAACGCTTGTGTCTTAAAGGGATAGTTCACCCAAAAATGAAAAATTTAGTTATTACTTACCCTCAAGTTGTTCCAAACCTGAATGATTTTCTTTCTTCTGTTGAATACAAACTCTTATAGGAATCTTTTTCTTTTTCTTTTTTTTTGGAAGTCAATGAGTGCCATCAACTGTATGGTTACCAACGTTCTATAAAACACAGTCAAACCAAAAATTATTCAGACACCAGATATAATTTTTGATATTTTTTTTACTAGTGGGTGCAGGACACTATGGTTCATTTATGTAAGTGAGGATAGCAAAATAATAAACTGTGACATATTATACCCAAAAATTCTTCATACAGTGGACTACCATTAAAATTTAATTAAAAATATTTGGGACCAAAAATTATTCAGACACTTTGACCTGACCATGTTTTGCTTAAGTGTTTTTCTTTCATTGCTAATGCGACCTTTTTACACCACAGACTGAACAAAATTAAGCATTCCTTTGGTAATTGATTGACCTAAACTAGAGCGAATAAACTGTGATAATGTATGAAATGTTGTCTGAATACATTTTGGTTTGTCTGTATCTTCTTTTGTGTTCAACAGAAGAAAGAAACTCATACAACATGAGGGTGAGTAAAAGATAACAAAAAAAAAATCTAAATTTTTGTGCATCCCCCCCCCTTTAAGTGTGTGTAGCAGTGGTACTCAGCTCAGTTGAAAAACATCTTTTGTTGGCAATTTTCAAAATGCCTTCTAAAATTGCTCTGAATGTTGGAATCTTTGTTTCATGGTTTTGCTTTGAATTTGATATTTTCAATTTGTGATATTATTACACCGCCACAAAGCAGGCATAGATACCCTCCCACACAAGTTACTAATCCTGTCTGTGTTCGGTATTTATCCTCATATCTTTGAATTTATCCATAATCATTTTGTTTCTTGCACGTTGACAACCACTATCTAAGTTAAGTTAGTGGACTGGTATGTAAAAGTGACATGATTTTCACTGAAAGTTGATATTAAAGATAAAAAACCAAACAATTCTGGTGAAGAAATGAAACTCTGAGCCACTGTCACTGAACACTGTCATTAAACAGCCATTAGTGTTTTGCTGCTGAATATATTGACTAGTTCTGACAGTTTCATATATTACATTGAAATAACTGAATTATTGAATCAAACTAATTAATCATAATATCCACTAGAGATATGCACACACCTCAAGGTTTGAGAGATAATATCAAAGCTCATGAACGGTTTGCACAGTATATAGTTATAAATCAGTTGTAGAAATACATTTCTTTTAAGGAAGATAAAATGTTCAGGCAAACACGCTCTGCAGCAGTGGTTTTCTCTCCCATGTGGGCATGGTCAGTTTAATTAAAGATGTCATTGTGATAAAATGCTCTGATGTCACATTGTCATGCCTGTTTGTCAACAAAATATTTATGCCCCTCTGCACTCAGCAGTATTTAAGTTTCTCAAAGACTCCCCAAACCGTTTATCTTACTAGTATTACAGACTTTATATTCTGCAATATTCTTGCTCACTGACTCATTTTTTCAGTGATATTTTGTTGTTGTTGTTGGCAAAATAAATATAACTTAGTTAAGACAGACCAGGAAGATGTTTATTTACACAAGCAATAGTTTAGGGTCAGTGATTTTAGGACACATATAAACCTCGACTGTCTCAGCTACACAGAAAATAAACCCTGCTCTTTAGACAGCAGCTGCCCATAGGAAAGGACAGATGGAGGGAAAATAGAAGGTGTTTGTGATTGATGCAAAAGGATGAGACACAAGTGACATTTCAGTCTCACAGCCATGTTGTCTCTGTGTGTGCGTGTGTGTGCGTGTGTGTGTGTGTGTGTGTGTGTGCGCGCGCGTGTACGTGCGTTTGTGTGTGTGTGCGTGCGTGCGTGCTGTGTGTGGTATACCCTACGTTATGGGGACAAAATGTCCCCACAAAGATAGTAATGTCTGAAATCCTTGTCCTTGTGGGGACATTTTTGGGTTATAAATCATACTAAGTGATGTTTTTGAAAATGTAAATAATTTAAACAATTTTAAAATGAAAATTGTATCATGTATGCATAAAAAACATTTAACTTCTGGACTACTTCTTGGTCACTAATCAAATAAATACATTTGTGACATGAACCATGTGACTATAGAGGCCATTGAAGCACAATGTGCTCTTTGGATCATTCTCAAGTCATGCTGGAGAATGTGATCATCAGGTCTGAGTTCATGCATTATAGCAAAACATTTTCATTAAATTAAAAATGCACAATAAAAGCAATTTCGAGAGTGGACTTTTTTTAAACCTCACTGTAGAAGAGTCTGCTTTTATCTCTCTTGCTCTTTTTGTCTTTTTCTGTGTTTGTTTTGAGGGCAAATTTGTCCTTTGTTGAGGGTATTTGGTTCTCATCAACAGCTTTAGTAGCATCAGAACTGACAACCCCAAATTTAACACCATATTCATGAGCAGTATGTATATTTGTACGTGTGAGGGGTGAGAAAGAGATGTCATTGATATTATGTGACTGGGAGTGCTTAGAAAACAGGCTTTATCAGAGGACAGACCCCTCTGTGACCGCTTTAGCTCGCTAAAAGGCACAGCATTCGTTCTAGTTCATATCATGTGTCCTGGAAAGAAGAGGCAGAAGCCAGCAATGGTAAAATCATATAAGCACAATATTTCCTATTTATAGCACAAAAAAGACATCTTTCCAAATCACTATAAACTAAGGAGACGTATAATACATGCTATCAGTTAGCATTCCCATTCATCATTGGTGAAATCTGTCATCTTTGTTCATGGACACTGGACACAATTGTTGAGCTAATCATGTGACTGATCACTCTGAAGCCACAGGAAAATAACATAAGCAAAAAATCCACCTCAGTACAACTACTTTAACTCTCTCTTTCTCCTTTGTTTCCAGCAATCTCTCTCTCAGGTTTACTACTTGAAGGCTTATAGCTGTTAGATGCTGCTTTATAATTAAATCTTCTGTGTTCCACACAGATATTTTTATGGCTTTAAAGGCTTTATTTGTGATGCTCAGATTATACCATGACATACAGTATAACAGCCTTGTACTAAGCTCTCTCTCTCTCGCAGTCTTATGTGATTTTATCTTTGCAGGTCATCAGGTCGCTGTTGGTCGCTAGTAGGCGTCATTAGTGAGCTGCACAACTGGCCATAATGTTAAAAAAAAAAGATCATTAATAAGAAGTACTGCTAGTAAAAAATAATTGGTCATACTAATTAGACAAGAAATCAGTATTCTTGCGGCTAAAAATGAACAGAGGAAAGTGTTTGTATAATGTTTAGAAGTGGATAATATATCATGACCAACATGAATCAATGCAGTCCAGGGCAAGTGTTCTCTCAGGAATCAGTCTGTAATGACAAAAGTAATCTGTTATCATCAGTTTAAGAAAGTGTTATTTTAGTATCATTGATAGAGTTTTTAATATTTTGAATTAGATTTTATTTTTTGTATTTTCCTTTTTCATTTTAATTCAATAATTTTGTTGTGTTTGTCTTTTTTTTNTTTTTTTTTTTTTTTTTTTTTTTTTTTTTTTATATCTAGTTTTAGTTCATTTAGTTTTAGTTATTAAGTACTGCAAATTAAATGTTGCTTTGGCAACTAGCTGAAATAAAGTAAGCTTACGTTTTTATTTCAGTATTTTATTTCAGTTAATGTTTATTTTAGTTCAAGTAATAAAATAACCCTGGATTATGTTAAAGGGGTGGTTGATTAAGATTTCACTTTTTAACTTTAGTTAGTGTGTAATGTTGCTGTTAGAGCACAAACAACATCTGCAAAGTTCAAAGCAATGGGAGATATTTTCTTTTTTTTAAATCGCTTTTTAAGGACTACAAACGGCTGGTAGGGACTACAATGAGCTTCTTCCCGGGTTAGTCATCACTAACCCTAAAATTTACATAAACCCTGCCCTCGAGAACACACAACAAAGGGGTGAGGCCATGTTATTGCATTACAGTATGTAACACAAATGCAATAGCGTATCATAAAAGCAAGATGCCAACATAAGTTATAACCGTAATTAAACTAAACTATACCTGTTCTATCTTCATGCAGCATATATTCTCTGGCTCTGTAGGATTTTACAACAGCTCCCACACGAGCGATTTATAGATTATCATGACAGAATATGCTAATCAATGACTTTAAGATAGTTAACTCTACATCAGCTACATAAATTCATCAACTAACCATTCAGAAATGTCCTGTTGCATTCTACATGTTGTCACTTTTTCTTGAGTCTCTCCATCATTGTCTGGCTCTAGTTTGAACATAAAAGGCTGAACAGTTTCACTTGCATTTAAAGGGACACACAAAAATAGAGTGTTTTTGCTCACCCTCAAAAAGTGACAAATTTAACATGTTATAAAAAATGATCTGTGAGGTATTTTGAGCTGAAACTTCACATACACACTCTGGGGACTTCAGAGACTTATTTTACATCTTGTAAAAGTGGCATTATATGACCCCTTTAAGAAAATTCTTGAGTATTGCGTGTTGATTGTGTGTTGGGTTGAAATGCCACGTGTTGCCTGTAGTGTAACCGTAGGGCTGAGCAGCGTGAGTACTGTCTGCTGTCTGAGGATATGGTAAAGATTAAATGTTAACAGTCAGATTAAAGAGGGCGAGCTGTGGTGGAACATGTACCGAGTCTAAATTACATGAAACAAAAGGATAAAAGGCTCAGTTCAGGATTTCTAAATAGATTCTTATAACACGTGAGACAGACAGCATCATCATCGTTCCCATGAGCAGGGGTTGTTTTACATAGCAGTGCACGAGAGCTATGCATTTGAGACGATTGTGAAAAAATAATTTCAATGTAACCGGTGACTGTGGACTGAATTTCCATCAAACCTATCAGAGAGAGTCTCATCGTTTTTTTGTTGTTGTTGTTTGTTTTGGGTTTTTTTCTCTTAGGTTAGACATCTCAATCATTGTTGGGGGTAATGTTTTTTAAAAAATGGTGTCGTGTAATTAAAATGACTTTTTCAAGCAATAAGTAAACTAACACTGTACTTTCTAAATTGAAGCTAATATCAGAGTTAGTTTATAAATAAATCTGAAAATGTTTTTATTATTCCACTCTGAGATTTGTTTTGATTTTATAATATAATATTATTATATTATATATGATTATTATTATATTATTGTATTGTGTCGTTAATACATTATGCTGCATTCAAAAGATTTGAACATTTAAAAAGCCAAAAGCATTTTTAATTTAAAAAGGGTCAAGCATCAGGCATATTGCTCACACTGAAAAAGAATGAATCTCAGTTTGCTTAAAAGTACTGTAATAACCTAATGTGATACAAAAATAATATATTGCTTTCCATACAAATTCACAATGTAATAGTATGTTCTCATTGCTTGCTTAAAGTTGGCATGAAATGAAAATACACCTTATCTATTTTCTAAATGCATGTTATTGATCTTATAACGATTCATATATTCATCGCTTTTTTTTTACTATTCAGAAACGTTCAAGATAGAAGATGGAAGGCCATTCATACCTTGAAATGTATTTAAAACATCATTTCTTCTGGTGAAACAGCAGACTTCTCTCTGGTGACGTATGTTGCACTTCTCCAATCATTTAGTCCAGTTAAATTTGACCTTTTTCTTACAGTCACCTGCCAGCTCACTTTTTTCATATTTCATTCAGATTCACAATATGGAAGGATTTGTCTGTACTTCCATTAAATCATGACTTTAATATAATAACATTATTTTAGTGATGCTAGGGATTTTAAGATATTTTATAATATTTTCTTAAAGGGATAGTTCACCCAAAAATGAAAATTTGATGTTTATCTGCTTACCCCCAGGACATCCAAGATGTAGGTGACTTTGTTTCTTCAGTAGAACACAAATGATGATTTTTAACTCCAACCGTTGCCGTCTGTCAGTCGTATAATGCATGTCAATGGCAACACCGTCTATAACAGTCAAAAAAACATGCACAGACAAATCCAAATTAAACCCTGCGGCTCGTGACGACACATTGATGTCCTGAGACACGAAACGATCGGTTTGTGCAAGAAACCGAACAGTATTTAAATCATTTTTTACCTCTAAAACACCACTATGTCCAACTGCCTTCAGCATCCGGTTGGTAAGGTCTGAAAACGCGTTCTGATGACCGAAGTGATCTCCAGCGCTTTGCTTCAATGAGTGCGAGACATCACTTCTGTTGTCAGAGCGCATTCAGACCTCACTAACCGGATGCGCAACGCAGTTGGACATAGTGCTGTATTAGAGGTAAAAATTATATAAATACTGTTCGGTTTCTCACACAAACCGATTGTTTTGTGTCTCAGGACATCAATGTGTCGTCACGAGCCGCAGGGTTTAATTTGGATTTGTCTGTGCATGTTTTTTTGACTCTTATAGATTGTTTTGCCATTGACATGCATTATACGACTGACAGACGGCAACGGTTGGAGTTGAAAATAATCACTTGTGTTCTACTGAAGAAACAAAGTCACCTACATCTTGAATGCCCTGGGGGTAAGCAGATAAACATCAAATTTTCATTTTTGGGTGAACCATCCCTTTAAGCTCAATGCCTGTTTTGTATGATGGTTTCAGGCACACAGTCATAACCCAAAAAGCAATATTCTGTTGATTGGTGTTTTTTAGTTTTTTATTGCGTATGATCAGAACAGTAAAATTGTCAGAACATTAGTAATCTCATCTCATTTGCACCAGCAGTTTCCATGGTTGTAAAGCATGTGTTAACAGCCACCTAATAAGATAAACATAACATGGACCTCCTCACCCAATATAGTCTGTTGGTGATACCTTAAAGTTACAGGCCAAAAATCCGGCAGAGTTAATGTCCTAGCGCCTTGACCTCTTATTACTGTTTTAAAGTTTATTGGCTGCCACTCCACCACTATACAACCTCTTACGACCTCCCATAATGTTCATGAATGTTCTGGATTGAGCTCAAACATCATCTGCAGGACAGATGATTTGTACCTGAGTCAGACACTACAGCAACACATCAGCAAAGTTAGCATTAGCAGCTCTCTGGCTAATTTGCTTTATCCTGAACACAACTTAAATATGCTTGGCACATGCTAATGCTATTTATCTCCACAGATAGGGCTAGCACACGTGTACCATTCATCATCTTAATTGTGATTAATATTCAAATATCCTGGAGTGCTAAATGAGCTCCTTGGTGCAGAGTTTTCTCTTAAAATACATTTCACTAGTTTGCCATTTAATATAATGTATATAGGAGGAGAATAAGAATAGAGGAAATGAATGAGGTTCGTAGTCCACAAGGGACTAGAGTAAAACCTAGTTTGACACAGAAACAAAAGTAGAATTCATATCACAGACATTATATATATATATATATTGCTTTTTTTTTTTTGCTTCGTTCATATCACATACAGTGAACATCACCACAGCCAATAGAGTTTGGCATTATTTTGTGCATATTTTAATGTATCAAACAGATGTGTGATCATTAAACATGTTACTTTCCATTATGGGAAAACTTATTGACGGTGGTTGTTTTGGCAGAGTTACCAACAAATTGAATTTCATATATCATCATTACTTGTGCATATTCTTGGCAGATGCTTTCTAGACAAAACAACATCAAGAATTTCATCAGCCGGTAGGAACAAATGAAAATGGAAAGACTAAACCATGATGTGCTGATGAAAACCAATGTTTTTTTCTTTTTGTCAATTCTTTGAATAGTCTGTTGTGGATAAAATTCCTCAATAGTGTTTCCCATCCCTCGGTGACATTCAGATATGTGCCTTTGTTATTTGTCGAGTTCAAAAATGAAGAAATGACGTACTTAACTGTATATGTCTTGTTGTATATATCAAGTAAATAGTCAAAAATTTGTTCATTTGGCTGATTTGTTGTTTTGCCATCAGTTTGTTGTTCACTTTTATCTTTTGATGGGTGCACGGAAAGAGAGAAAACGAGAGTTTGTTTTAGTCGGAGCAGGTCTGTGTGACAGTCTTAAGCTCTTCCAGGAAAACAAGAAATGCGATCATCTCGTACACAAACACAAAGAAATCAGGCAATGGCAAGCAATGCATATTTTAAGAATATAATATCAGGTTTTTATAAACAAGATCAGCCATTGTCCAAATGAAATATGCTGAAACGATGATTTCACTCTGCTGGGTTCACTTTGACACGCCTTGCTTGGCAGTCTGACTGTATCCACAGAGATCTCTGTGTATGCGTGTGTGTGTGTGTGTGTGTGTGTGTGTGTGTGTGAGTGTGACACATTGACATAATGGCGAGCTGGTTTATACAGTCATATAAATAATCTTATCTAACTTCATACACACACCTCATCAAAACTCTAAACACTCATGGTCTCCCAAGATGATACCACGATGAGCTTATAAGTCTGGCTGTCAGCAGTGCCGCCTGGGTCTCATATACAGCGAATAACAGCATTAACATAAATGGACTGATGATTGGTGAATTTCAGGGTGTTCTGCTGAGAATTCAGTCCTTTGGTGCAGATTTGTCAAAAGGTTTCCACAGAAAACAGGATGCAGTGGCGGTTCATGAACTCATCTGTTTAAGGGCACTATTTCAGAAATGAAATCTAAATGACTGCAGTTCATCGGCCTTTGTCCACTTCACAACATGGCAATCACAATAAAAGGCCTGACCCGTAGAGCACCTCTCTGTGTGTATGAGAGAGAGTAGAATGATTCATATGGGTCAAGATTCATTTGGAACAGGGTTTGGTTGTGTTTCACATCCTGAATAAATCTTTGGTTTTTCCCAATAAGTTGCACAAATCTTGTTGATTTATAAGAACCTTTTTTCTTGCTTGTTTTTAGGCCTCTCAGAATTTTTCCATTTGCCTAAAAAAATAGACAACAACCGAATCTTTAGTC
Source organism: Anabarilius grahami (assembly GCA_003731715.1). Taxonomy (NCBI): domain Eukaryota; kingdom Metazoa; phylum Chordata; class Actinopteri; order Cypriniformes; family Xenocyprididae; genus Anabarilius; species Anabarilius grahami. Next base: position 474,232 of record RJVU01073043.1, on the reverse strand, counting down.
CACAAAAAACCTTCATTTATATATACTTAATGTTTTGTGAAATCCTGCAGTGCATTTGGAAAGTTTGTTCACCACCATTATGAAGTGCAATGAGCAGAACGTCAGAGTCCAGCCAAGACTTTAGTCAGCAAGACTCCGAGAAAATTATAAGTCATTCTGTTTCAGTCTTTTATTTTTGGATTATAAAAGATAATATTTATGTATATTTATGCAGTTGTGCTTTTTAATTCCGCAACAAGTATAAAGGCTTTAATTATCAGGCACACCTTATTTTGACCTCAACGAATCCTTTTTGGAAGCCACTCAAAATATGAAAGCAGTGCAATCAGTTGCTGTTTGAATAAACAAACATTAACTCTCTCATTAGAGAGATGCTCTGGACTGTTCATGACCTCTCATCTGTTTTATATGCTGTTGGATAAGTTGTATGTGCCGACTGAGGGGCGAGCAGGCAATATGTGCTGTGGACGTGTGTGTGTGTGTGTGTGTGTGTGTGAGTGAGAGAGAGACTCAGTGAGCATGTGGTGTGGTATTTAGGTCACATTTCCAGCAGGCTGGTTTTCCAGTGTCAGACAGAATTTAAGAGCGAGGTTCTGGACGAGTGTTTCAGCCTAAGAGTGAGGAAGTTAAGCAGGTTCCTTATCTTTGCTATCATGTCCGTGTGGCTTCATCATAAATACATTAAGATTTAATAGAAAGTGGAGCAAGCTGCTCCCAGATGAACGTCTGCGACTACAGCCTCACTGTTCATAAAGTCGCCCTCTTTTAAAACTCAAAAAAGATGTTTCACACAGACACGCAAATATACAACTGCATTGTGCAATTTTTTTTCTTTTTCTTTTTTTGTCTCACTGTTGTGCATAAGTGCATTTCAGTTTCTCATACACACACCCTTTAGACAATTAAAATGATTTACAGTTTAGGCATTAATGTTGGCGTGATACCAATAACATTTCAGAGACATGTTTATGCACTTGTGTGTATGTAAAAAAGAAAAAGAAACATTTAGTTTTGTCTGTGTTTATAGGGGCTTTTATGCTGTCTTAAGCCATTTTTAATAAATTAGTTTTTTATATTTTTCAACTTTGGTCTGTTTATTTATTTTTATATTTTTTTGTATATTTTAAAAATAGATATCCAAGGTACTAAAACTGGAAAAATGGCACATATTCTCATTTAACCTAAATAATTTCTGTAGTATTAATCTAAATAATTAAAACTTTTCACACACAAAATAAACCCGTCGAAAGAAAATTGCACTTGGGCCTTTTCTGCTTCTATAATCTTGGTACAAGTATTTTCACACTTAAAATACTGACTTAATTCAAATTACATATACATGAAATATATATGTTAAAATTTTTGTGCACTGGATTATATGCGCAGTCCGCAAAAATTACAGGCAAAACCAGNAAAAGAAAAAAAAAAAAAAAAAAAAAAGAGAGAGAGAGATAAAAGAGAGAAAGAGCAGCTACTCTACTGACATAGACAAATGAGAGGACATGAATGAAACCACCCTGAAACTTCCCCCCTACAGATCACTGGGAATTAGAGTGAGTTAGGGGGCAGAAAGAGCAGAGAGACAGTGAGAGAAAGAGAATTCTCCTGCTGCTCCTGCTGAGATCCCTGTTAAAAGTGTCCTACACGCAGAAGGGAGAAAGGAAGAGTGGAGGAAACAGTGATTTAGAGAAGGAAAGACTTGTTTCTACAGAGCTCGTTAAAAAATAATTATCAATTAAACCAAGTAAAATAGAGGAAGAGAATGAAATAACTGTATAATCCCTCGACCTCCATCTCTGTCTGTCTCTCACTCTCCAGGCATCAATCTCTCCTACTCTGCTTTGCAAGGTAGCAGACATTATAGTTCAATATTTATGTTATTCCCCGACTGCGGCTCTCAGACACATATGAACCTTTCTCCCGAGTACTGAGTGTATACAAGTCAACCCAGAGAGACCAACGGCAGATGAAAAACAACTCTGTATGTGTGAGTCTGTTTATTTAAGAGGGTTTAAGCCATAGATATTGGATAAACCTGGAATTATATTCTCAATAATATATATACACTATATACACTAATATATATACATACATACACACACACATGTATGTATATATGTTTTTCTACACTGTAAAAAAATTTAAGCCAGTACAACAAAAAAAATCTTGGTACTAATTTCCCCTAGCTTTTTCTTGTTTACTTAACTTTTGTAAATAACAGTTAAACTGACTGAAATTAAGTTGTCAGTCATACAAAAAATGTTTAGTTGAGTTAACTTAAGATTGTTAGTTTTCTGGAGAGGTCCAACTATTCTTTAACAAACTTTTTTAAGTTGGGCCAACTCAACATAGTGACAATTCAGCTCATAATTTATTCATGCAGCAATGCATGATGGGAGCCATGGATGAATTTTGATTGGTGGCTCCCAGAATGCACTGCAACATGTTTTTTGATGGCCACCACTGTTGAGATTCACAGACTGATTCTTGATGTCTGTGTCTCTAAATGCATTACCTTTTTTTTTTTTATCAGAACTTTTGAGAGATTTTTCAGATTATATTGAGAAAGCTGATCTTCTGCTGTTGAATCACAGAGCTGCTGTAATCAATTATGTAAATCTAACTCAGAGATTGGGCTGTAAATGAGTTCAGTGATTCAGGTCAAATAATGACTATGTAAAAACATAACCAACACCACCTTATCATCTTTTTTTTTGCTTGACTAGCTGTTACAACAGCCCAAACAAAATCTAATATTAAAAAGTCAAGGGTCAAGAGCCCAACTAAAGCAAACCCTCATCTCCTCATCAGATGGTGGCTTAAAAATTGTGATTTTCTCCTTTGGTGATTCTGCTTGTTATCATCAGGTGTCTTCAATAATGGTCAATCATCACTCAATTTATCACTTAATTATCTCATTAACTCTGACGCTGCTTCAATGGTACTTTAACTCAGTAGTGCGCAAACACATGAAACTTAAGTTTAGCCTGAAATTTTTTTTGAGTGCAGCCAGCATATCATCTTATCTCCCTGATTTCATGTTAAAGCATTAAGGGATAACAACAGCATGACCCTCTGTAATGCAGCTCTGAAATTATTAATAATAATAATTATTATTATTATAATTATTATTATAATTATAATAATACTAATTGTATTATCATTGTAAAATAATATTATTTATACAGTAGCCATACTTTAAATTATAATAATATCAATAACAACAACATAAATAATTTATATAATATATAATATTTTTAATAATAATTATTAATATTAATTATTATTATCATTATTTTACAATAATAGTATTCAATTACTATTAATTTACAATTATACATTAAGCTCATTTAACTGAGTTAAATTATATAACTAAGTTATAAATAAGTAAAATAACTAAACACCAATTTTTCTTTACTGTACCATAACCAAATGGTTGCATTTTATTCTAAAATTTGCATTTGCTTATGGGAGGGCAGTTCCCTAAACGAGATTGACTTAACTCAAATAAATAAGTTAGCAGAAGTTTTTTGGTTGAACTTGCAAAGCTTTGTTCACAAAACTAATCGTTTTAAGTTTATGGAAAAACACCTGGATTGTGTTGAGTAAGTATATTAAACATAGTTGTACTGACTTTTTCATAGATTTTTGCTGAGCCAACACAACAAAACCCGTTATTTTAACTTTTTTCAAGTTGGGTTTTTTACAATTTATTTTAATATGTATTCCTGTGGTGGCAAAGCTGCATTTTCAGCAGTATTACTCCAGTCTTTAGTGTCACATGATCCTTTAGAAATCACGCTAATACGCTGATTTGGTGCTCAAGGAACATTTCTTGTTTATTGTCATCAATGTTGAAAAAGTTGCACTGCTTAATATTTTTGAAGAAACCGTGATACTTTTTTTTTTTAACTAATAGAAACTTGAAAAGAACATGTATTTGAAATTGAAATCATAATAAATGTTTGTGAGTTTATATAATACCTAACATAATATAATATATAATGGGTGAGTGTTAAAAAAATTGGGACCTTATTATCCATTCACATTTGGCTAAAAATATTTTGAACATTTCAAATGGTCAACCAACCGAAGTAACCTCTTTTTTTAAAAGCCACTGAGCATCTTGAAATGCGAAATTATGATGATGCGGGAACTTGTCTGGAAACAGGAAGACACCATTTCTCAGGATAATAATCAAGTGTGATCTGATGGCAGCTGCAGGGAGCAGTTCAGTGTTCAAGTCTGATTGGATTACTGTCGAGACGAGAGATCTCAGCCTTGATTGTTCTCTTCCATCTAACGCTACATCATCCAACAGATGATAAAATAAAATCAATCTTTCACAGATTTACGTATATCTTCCCTTTTCTTTCTTCACTGTTTTCAAATCTTTCCACTGATGTCTAACTTCACCCATTGAACTGCCTCCACCGGTTCTCTCTGTAGATTCTCTCTCTCCCTCCCTCTGGGGGCTGTAATAGTAGCAGATAGAAGCTTGCAGAGCCCACGGCATTTACCCAGAATGCACTTGGGGTGAGTGGGCAGTAAATCTAATATCAGTCTTGTGCAGATTGATCACCTGTCACATGACTAGCCTAATACTCTCTAAGTCTCTCCTTGTGTCTCTGTCTCACGTACAAAATTTTAGTAATATATTAGTGAATAAAGTAAATTGTTTGTCATTCCTAAATACAATTATACAGTATCTCTGCTGACTGTTGCTGACCTAGTTTGTCATGTTTACCATTACATCTGTAAGAACTACTTCAGCCCCATAGTAAAAATAGTTGTATGGTGTGTTTTGTATTGCAGTTAGCATTAGCATAGTATTTAGCTCTGTAGTTCTAAACCTAGACTTATTGGAAATAGAGTGCTGCAGGGATGATGTATTTTTGTAGGCCAAAACCCAGAAATGAGTTAGCATTTTAGCATATAGTTCCATCGTCCTGAAGATTTTGGTTAAAAGCCTGAAATAAGGTCAGTGGTGAACTCAATCTCAAGATATTTTCACATAAAACATACCAGTAGTACCCAACTTGTGTTTTTTTTTTTTTTAAAGCTTTTACGTGTCTTGAAAAAGAAGGCTGCTAAATTGGACTACAGACGTTGTTGGAGACATTAAACTTCATCACACTGAACAGGTAAACTCATCTACGCATTAGTCCACTTTCACAGCCTCTTTTTATAATCGTGTTCTTGCAAACTATTCTAACTCACACTTTCAGGGAAAATGTTTTTTTTTTTTTGTTCTTTTTTTTTTTAAGACTGAAAGAGTTGTCGGAAGCTTAGTGGTGGTGGCGTTGAAGTTGAGCACCTGAGGTGTTCATTTATAGCATAAGGTTATTTCTTTTTATTTCTGGCGATTGTATTTCAGCTTCATAATTGATAAAAGTTGTGTTTATTTCTTAAAGTTATCTTGATGGAAAAAAAAAACGTGCAATTATCATAAACTTTTGTTGATCACGATCATATTTTTTGCAAAAATTCAAAAGTTTTTGCCAAGGGAACCAGTGTTATGCTAACTTCCGGGTTGGCCTACAAAAATGCGTCATCACTGCAGCACTCTATATGCCTCTACCTACGTTTTTGCAAAACTTAAAAAAACAGACCCATACATACAATTTGCTGCAGTTTCCAGCTGAAATTAACATTAGAGGTTGTAAAACGGAAACAACTTTTATTCCTTTTCACACAAATGATTACAGGGGCAGATCATCAATCAATTAAGACCTATTTGCACCTGTTGTTCCTTGTACAATACTATGTTATCACCTCAAAACACCACAATTCATGATATGTAAACTGATATATTTTAACATTTGCATTACATAACCAGTTCCATATAAATAGATTATGTGTAAGCTTGCTTGGTAGATCACCAGGGACAGTGTTGCACTTCCAATGCAGAGCGCGTGGGTACGAGTCCTGACAAAAGAGCTCAAAAACTTGTAGAAGCAACTTAGATGTGAGTGACAGGTTGTTCCGCCCTTGCGTCAGTAAACACGTCATCAGAGAAGGCATGTTGTTGTTTAAAGTTAGTTTGGTTAAAGATTACAAGGGCACATGATTTAGAAAAATTAATGATGTGCACAGATAAATCATATAATAAGTACTGCAATATTCCATAAAAATAGTTTCGATTTCTTGGTGACTAACTTTTTAGTGCCACTCACTGGACATTATTTTCAAACTGCCGTGATGCGTACAACAACCAACATAATAAAACATGGCCAGATTCATGTTCATCTGTTCCGGATTAAACCGAATGTGCTTTTAGTGCTGCTAATTGGACATTTCACTTAAAACATGCAAGCAGCAATGTAATTTCAGTTTGCAGAAAGCATATTTTTTCAATGAGCCTAGGTTGGTATTTCTGCTAAAGTTCACCATTGGCAAAAGTCTTCTGACAATCTCATAACCTTAAACGTCACAATTGTCACAATACAAAACTAAATTTGCAAGATAAATCAGAAATATGTTTCAAAAATGTTTATATAGCATAATGGATTAAGATAGCAGACAACAGAAGTTGAGACAGAATGCTTTCGCACTCTAGCCACTCACTGACTATAGACTCACTGAAACTTTAATGCGCTGAAGTCAAACAAGAGTGTTTGTGTGCGAGTCTTGAGTGGCCGGGGACAGATACCCAGAGGCATTATGAAATATTTGTGACACAGAGAACGTCACTCGCCGAGACAGCTTGTTATGTTTGAAATAGCAGCACAGTTTGTGTGTATTTGAGATAGAAAAACTGACATATAGCATGAGTACACTGGACAGAAAGTGACTGCAGCAAACACTCATGCAAACACTTGAAATTCATTCATTCTCTCTCATTGTGTCTCTCACACAGACAAGCAGTCAGAAACACAAGAGACAAGCAGCTTCCATAGGAAAAAACTTTATTTATCCTTTTAAAACGCTTTCTGAGGGCTGAGACTTGGCTTTAGTGTCATATATCGGGGAACTCTGAGGACACTGTGTGAATTCTACCAAAAAAAAAATGCTGTTGCCACAGGGGCATCAGCACTGCCAACACATACATCAAAACTTAAATCAATAATACTGAAATCTGCAACAAAATCTTAGTAAAGAAAATTATAACAATAATAATGTAGTTCACTGAATAATAATAATAAAAAAAAATCAGCAACAGCAGGAGGAAACATTGTGCAGCACAAGCTTTTTGTGAAAATTTTTTGTGGGAGTCGTGGTTGGCCTAAGGCCTCAGCACTGCATTGACCCGCTCTATGAACAAGTACATTTTGTGAAAGAGTGGATGAACTGTGTGTAATGGGGATGGATCTAGGCCAGGGAAAAGTTTTTCTCATTAGATTTGTCTCTCTCATAATATTGTGATAATCCTTACAGGGTTAAAAGTCACCACCAATCTATCTCTTTGCCGGAGAGGATAGGGGGTTGGGTGTGTATGAGAGTGCGTGCGTATGTTTGTGTGAATATTTGAGTTTTGAATACGTTCTCCTCAAATAAGTCAACTTCACCGGGAGAAATGTTATTAGCAGATGTCTGAAAGATTCACACAACATCACAGGTGTCTGACTGCAGCATTAGAGAGGAATCAAAGCCTCAAGTCTATTCTGATAAACAAGATGGCCGACTTTTTCTCACTCTATTGTTGTGGGTGGTACAGACAAACGTCAAAGGAAGTGTATGCCTTACAGCTGTTAAGAGTGCCGCGAACCAAACGTGTAAGCTAAACTGCAAAAAGCCTGCAGCTAAAGACAGTCAGTCACTAAATAAGATCCCACTACAGCAGTGCTGATCCATAAAACTATACAAACTATTCACAGCTTTTGCTGTTAAATAATGTACGGAGATTCCAAAATTGGGATAACCTTTTAATTCACTGAAAAAAAAAAAAAAAATTCGTACTTGGCCTTTTTTTTTTTCAGTAAAAAATTAAATATTTACGACTGAATTTTTTTTTTCTTGTTTTAAGAATAAACCTCACTCAAATCTGTAGGATTTTCTTTGTTTCAGAGAAATATATCTCTTTTTGTTTTGTTTTTTTGAGATGTTTGGGTATTTTTTTTTGCAGTGTGATACTTCGACTAGTACTTTCACAAGCTGACTGGTGCGGTCAGTGCACCCCTGCATTTCAATGGTAAAAATAAAGCCATGAATTTCAAAAAGTGCTCTTCTAATGTCAATTGTAAAGACCTGATCTGCCATAAACCACAGACAAACATACATAAATATTCAGTTTAGTTGCACAAGCTGTTGCTGGTTTAGTTTTGTTAATGTAGTTTGCTGGTGCTTTCCCTGTATCTAATGGTGTTTATATATACTGTATGTATATTGTGTGCTATAAGAATGACTGGTTGGTTGGTGGGTCAGTCAGTAAGTGTGTGTGTGTGTGTGTGTGTGTGTGTTTAAGCATTTCTTGAGTAATAACTCTCTCTCCTCTTTTCCTCCTATTTGAACCATGTCATGGAATATTTGACCTGATTCCATCACAGCATTTGTAAAATGGAAACAAAACAAAACAAAAATACCATCATCCCCTTGTGTAAAAGGGAGGATAAAGTGTGTGTGTATGTGAAGGGACTTACATGTCTTTTTGCTGCTTTAGGCTGCTTTAGGCTGACCTTTAAAAACCCGTTCTACAGGGACCTCTAAGTCTCCTTAATCAAAAACCAACCGAAACGAAAAAACAATTTAAAACAAAAGAGAAAACCATGAGACAGGAAACATTTTACTTACAAAATGTCTTTTTCTTTTCAAAAAAGAACTATTTACAAAAGCTTTTGCATTTTCAAAAATCCTAATTATATTTTAATTAACAGGGTCTATAATAAAATGGAACTTTATATTCAACATTTTTTCCAAACATACATTATTTACATAATCTCGGGCCTTAGAAACTAAATTAAGAGGAAACGACAACAAAAAAACAACAGCAATAAATCTTAAACGAAATATAATTTCAAAAATCTATTTTACGAGAAAGCTACAGAGAAATATTGGGCTTCCTCTGATTGGCTGCGCTGGAGGCTAGATGCAAATGCTGCTAATTTTAAATTAGCATAGGCGTAAACACACCTGCCGCCACTGTTTACTGTTTATCATTTCACGTGCAGTCCATATAAAAATAGATCTAGCACTAGATTTTCCAGGATTCATAGATGATTAAGTTTTTTTTTTCTGTATGTGTTTGTATGCAAACAGGGATAATTTATGTGCATATCTGAGAGGAAGGAGAGGTGAAGGCATAATGTTCTGTATGTCAATGGATTTTTGGCTTCTGCATGGGACTCTACATACACACGGTCATACTGTTAGAGTCCATGTCTACATCCAAACAGCGAGACATGAATTATACAAAAAAAAAAGACATGTTAGTGAACTAAATTATGCAAAGATATGTATTAGCATGTTTTGTGACTGAAAAGAGGTCATAGGCTCATGGTGTAGAGGCAAATCCCTAAAGATTTTTTTTTTTGACCTAACCTTTGGGAGACAGAATAAGAAAAAATAATGGCAAAATACAAATATTAGCACTTCACGCATCACTGACAACAGATAGCAAATATCTACTTGTGTTCGGCTGAGAGGAGAGAGGATTTCAACTGAAATGTTTCTAGAATGAACAAAGAGCAGACTGGGAGTTCTGGAAGGTCTGACACTGGTGTTTACATATTAAATTCCCTATTTCACTCACTCACTTTTCCACCAAGAGGCTGTTTGTTACTGACCCGTGAACACCAAAGTGTGTGTATGAGTGTGAGTGTGTGTTTTTGTTCAATTGCCTCTACAGCATGTAAAATGAATGAGTGTCTGGAGATACGCTAGGAAATGAGATGAGAGGACATACAGAGTGTGTGAAAAAGAGATCGGCATTCGTAACAGTGCTTAAGACATTTCTTTGAGCGAGACGCTGTGAAAGCTGCAAGAATCGGGTTGATACTGATAAAAACAAAACACTGTCACGGAGTGAGAGATGAAAAAGAGACAAAAACTAAGCGAAGAGTTGTAAAGGTACAAAAAACACACACGAATGAGAGCTTCCTGCTTTGTGATGTCACTCTAGTGTCCCTCTGTGATTGGTTGTCGGCTGTTCTTCAGCAGTGAAGTCTGTGCCTGAGTGCCACGCAACTTGGGGTGGTTTTCTACCATTTCACGCACATCGAGAGCGGCCGGCACACACACATACACACAGTGTAGTGTTCGGAAAAGGGACGGAGGGAAGGAAATCTGAGAGGAATATCATCCATGTAGTCTTTTTCATTCCTCCTTTCCACTTCTCCCTCTCCATCCTCTCGCACACGGAGCAGACGGGGTTAGGTAATGAAAAAAAGAGTCAGAATACCTTACAAAAACAAGTTCTTATTGCAGTTGCTTCGCTCTCTTTCTCTCAGACTTTGTAGTAGATATTGGCGGGGCTCTGGGGTGGCATTTCCTGTACTATGTAGACGGGGTGCCCATAGTCTCCACTCACTTTTTCATAGTGTGGACAGTAGTTATTCTCTGTTGTCCGCAGGGGGATGATGATGTCACTCGGTTCTGAGCCAGCCTGGGCGGCTCCTTTGGGCGTGGCCAGAGTGCTGAGTGACAGGGCAGTCCCGCCCCTGGGCTGCGAGTGCTTGCGGGTTCTCTTGCGAAGCTTGAGGAGCAAGACGATGAGGATGATGATGATGAGGAGGAAGATGACACAGCCGGCTCCGATGGCAGCAAAAAGAGCTGGTTTAGAGCCAAAAATCCCTTCTACTGAACCAGGACTGTTATCCTGGTTTCTTGTGCCTAAGAGGAAAAAAGAACAGACATTATGAATGGGGCACAGTCGTTTTTATTTTTCATTGTGAATTATCATTGAGGATGATGTTAGCAAGGCAAGCTCTGATTATCAGTGTTTAGAGTCGCTCTCTGTTGTCTGAGGCAAAGATAACCAACAATGGCCTTAGAAACAAACCTTAGTGTTTGTTAGCATTGGCTCTGAGCTCCTATTAAAGTAAATAAAACTGTTGCTGCGTTTATTGTTGTGCCGGTAGCTGTTCCAATGACTCCTGCAGCTAAATAGGCATTATGAATACACATTTTTGCTTGACAATAAAATCCATGTTGTTAAGTACATTTAACAGCAGTATGAAGCTAAACAACACACACCCAGACTGGAATAATCCTTCCAAATGGTAGTCCAGCATGTACAAAACTTTTAGCTCTGCAAACTAGCCATGTAGAGTTTAGCTGTGTATTTCAGTGGCTTACAAACAAAATTTAAGCAGAATTCATAGTTTAATATTAGGGATGGTTCACATTCTAGTCATCCTTAGCAAGGTTAGCTATCTATACAACTATTCAAAAGTTTGGGGTCAGTACAATGTATGCTTACCAAGGCTGCAATTATTTGTATTTACATACTGCCATGAAACCCTTGCATTCTGGTTTATTTTGTTTGTCTAGCCGTTTTTGAAAATCTTATGTAAGCATGTCCGAGTGGAATCAGGGGGATCCTGAACCTAAATTAATTATACCAATTAGTCGACTAGTTGTTCAGATAACCCACCGACTGGCTGATTTTGAGAAGATGTAATAGCAGTTAATGTCTGAGTGTCCTCTCAGAGCAGAGAATCTGACCTCAAGAATCTGTGCGGTGTGATCACTGCAAAGATGCAGCATGGGTCCCTCTGTTATTTCTTAATGATTCTGTCGCTGTTTCTCTCTTTCTTTCTCTCCTAATGAAGTTTAGACCTCCCGTAGGTTAATGGCTGCTAGGACGTGATAAAGACATGCTACATTAACTCCTGTCTCTCTCTTGCACGCACACAGCTGCCTGAGGGAGGCAGTAGCTCTGCATTGCTGTATTTCATCTGCTGGTTTTCTTGGTGAAATTTACTGTGGTAGATCTTCACTGCTGAACTTAGATCAGTTCGTCCAGTTTGTCTTAATTTGTAGGAAAACACCATCATGTTCCCAAACCAGCTGGCGTAAACACAGATGATTTGTGTTTCCTCACCTCTGCCGGGCATTACGGGTCCGTTGCCATCTCCGTCTCGGCCTCGGTCTATCTTGCGGGAAGGGCTGGTTGTGGGGTTATTGATCTCATTGTCCTGGTCCCTGTCTGGGAGGTCCGTTAAATCTGGATCTGGTGCATTTGGATCTGAAACATACAATCACATACAGAACAAATTAGGAACAAAAAGAATTCAAGGAAATCAATTTCAGTACAACATATGTTTGAATGTAATCCTTTAGATTTTGACATTTCTGCTGATGAGACCTTAGAAACTAACTTGCTAACTTGCATCATGTTCAACTGCAACCTAATTGCCAGTTAATGAGTCAGCTGACTTAATCATTTACCAAATGGGGCTTAAATTACTTTACCTTTGGACATGCTGAAGATAAAGAAGGTGTGTGTGTGATTTGTGTGTGTGTGTGTGTGTAAGTTAACTCACCTTGGCCCACTTTCATGATGATCTTCATGGATCTCATGCTACAAACTCCACCTTCTCTGTTTTCTAACCCTTCCTGTGTTCCATTAGAAGTTGCTGGAGAGAGAGAGAGAGACAGAGAGGGGTTTTGTGATTGTCGGGGCGAATTAGGTTTAGATTTATAGGACTTTTGATTGGAGTTCTTGCTGCAAAGCAGGAAAAGGAAACCCTAATTTACCTCTATAAATCACACATAAAACACAAGCACATGTAAACACACATATACACACAGTCTTTGGCTAAGGAAATGCTCATTCTGCCCTTAAATCAGACATTGCAACCTAATATTACCTTAGAAACATCCAAAAACAAACTAACGTTTGTGTGTGTGTCTCAGAATATGGACAAGATGAAAAAAGGTCCAGTGTATTCTCCTGTTACTAGTCCCTATGATAGTAATCTGATCCCATGGGAATGCACAAACACACACACACACACAGCCATGCAGTAAGAAAAGCCATGTGTATGAATTTTCTCTTTTTCTTGCGTAGGCCCAGAAGCCTCAACAATTCCTACAGAATGATCCTTGTGAGTTTGAATGATCGGAGCCACAGACAAGCCTAAAATCTGCCACAGTGTACTAAGGGCCCTTTTGCGTCTCTGCTCTGTGTCTGAGAAAGAGATAAGTTTGAGAAAGTGAGTTCGCTTTAAAACGGAGACACATGCATTTATGCAAAATGCACAAACACATACTCCCATTATGTAGTTAAATAAACCGATATCGTCACAGCAGGTGATCCACCATCATTCAATTTAACCCCCAATTACACACACACAAGTTCACGTGCGCACACATACACATTATTAGCTCCCATTAGTTTGCGCTCATTAAGAGGTGTGAGTGAGAAGTGCTGAGAGAGCATGTGTGTATGTGTAAGCACTAATGAGGAACTACAGAATAGGTAAGATAAAAAAAAAAAAAACTTTTTCACTAAAATGCACAGCCATCACACAGACTATGATGAGTCCTCACTGGTTTTGTCAGTTTAAAATTAGGAATGTTTTTTCCTGAACTGTCAAAAATGTTTTTATAGTTCAAACAAACAAGACGATCATTTTAATTTGGAAGCATTTCCTGTTTTATTACTAAAGTTAATCAAGGAATAATATAAAGACAAAAGGTGTGTCCCATTTCGCATACTCATGCATTTTGTAGTAGTAGTGTATGTACTGTGTTCGTCCCGAAAAACAGAGTAAGGTGTAGTGCAATACGAGTATATGTTTTATGTACTTGTTCAACTAAACATTCTAAAGCTAACAGCAATATATCATGTGCATTTAAAATATAATTTATTTCATATGGAACAGCAAATCAGGTCCCCAGACTACAACTAGAAGAGTTGAAAATGCAAAAAAGAAAAGAAAGTTGTGATAATTTAAAATATAAATGCCACTTACAACAGTCAAAAATGACAAATTACATCGGAGCAAAAAGTAATATCCGTTTTGCAAACAAATGACTCTTATGAACCAGTTCGCTTTAATTAGTCTGTCATAAAATATCTTGCTTGGGAGTCAGCAGAATGAATCAGAATCACTAGTCTGAGTGAATCGTTGAGAGCCATTACGGATATTGCAATGGACTCCCTCACTGAACTGTAAATCTCTGATCTGAAATGAACCATGAACCATTACTTGTAATTAAAGATACATATTCACAAAAGAGTTTTGTAGATCCCATGTTTTTCCAAACAGACATAAATATTCTAACAAAACAGAATGGAACTCATACAATCAGGTGACTGCATTAATGACAGATTCTGTGATTTGTCAATTAAAAAATCATCAGTCAGTTGGCTCTTAATTATGTAATTCCCTAAAAATGTTTTGCTCCCTTGTAATTTTTTTTTTTTTAGTCTAGAACCCAAGAATACTGACTTTCTGAAGTCTTTTCCATTTCAACATTACCATCACTTAAAGAGCAATGTTTTTTTTCTTCTTTCTTTCTTAGTTATCATTCTTTTGACCAGTATTGGCTTTATGAAACTTTAGAGCAGCAGTATGGATCCTTGTTAGGAAAGATCTGCGAGAGACTCCGGTGAGGGAGAAAGGCCAGGGCACCGTGATTGTGAATGGTCCTTTGTGGGCGTGTATGGGGGAGGGGTGATGTGTGTGGTTGCTAGGAGCTGCTATGATGTCATGCAGATTGAGATGTATGGCAGTAGGCAGAGTGCCAGTCTCCTTACGGTAGCGCCATGCCAACCTGTCACCGTGCCAACCACGGAATAGCATCACACGGTGCTGCTCTACACACACACACACCATCCTGACTCCAGGCTAAAACACAACAGACATTCCAGACAGGCAGGGTAATCCCACCCTGTGTACTGTTAGCAATGGGATGGATTGGCTATGAAGCATTTTTGCGGCCACATTCTGTTGTCACTACATCACTGCTGGATTTTAACTGGTCAGAACATTTTGGTCTTAATAGTTTCCTGCCTCTGTGCATTTCAAAAACGAAATGTCTGCATGGATGGAATTATACTCTTCATTTCTAGTCAGACTCATGTCGAACTGAATTCCAAGAAGTGCAAAATTATTACTGAGAACACAGCAGGTATTTCTAAAAAGAATATACCTTAAACACAACACACAAATCCCCAATGACCATGCTGGGAGATTAACGTGATTTAGATTTAAAACAAGGTGTAAACACACATTAAAAAAATGTGAAGGGGCTGGGGATTTACCATCTGCCTCTGTGTTTGTGTGTGTATGTGTATGTGTGTGTGTGTGTGTGTGTGTGTGTGTGTGTGTGTGTGTGAGTGTGTGTGTGAGTGTGTGTGTGAGTGAGAGAGAGAGAGAGAGAGAGAGAGAGAGAGAGAGAGAGAGAGAGAGAGAGAGAGAGAGAGAGAGAGAGAGACAAAGAATGAAATATTCAGTCTTGTCACAATAAATATAGTGTTGCCCCAGTTAGTCCCCTCTTATTGACTGACATATAGTGTGGGTGTGCTTTCTGTGTGTGTGTATCAGTGTTTGTTTGTAGCTGTATGCTCATTCTTCTGCCACCATGGAGCCATCTCATGCCTGCCTCATCTTTTCTCAAACACACACACAATCCCTGAAGTAGAAAAACACAGTATTAAAGCATTTTCATCTCACAGTTTTGCAGTGAGTTATTAAAAATAGTGATAGACCAATATATCCACCAGGCTGTTTAAATGGCTGATATATGGGCCATTTTGAGTGTAATTTTGTGTACATAGTGCAACTGAATTACAGGAAATATGTATATATTAAAAATAATGGACAGAAAAGAAAAAAAGAAAGAAAAAAAAATATATATATATATATATTAGATGGCATCAGTAACAAGCAACAAGAGCAAAAATTAAAATGGTAAGAGGACATGAGAAGAAATAATAATAGTTGTTGTTGTAATAATGTTATAATTATTATTGATTATTTTTATCATCATCATCTAAGTCTTTTAAATCATTGTATTATTATGATGATCATATTCATAACATTAATAATAAAAAATTATTCCAAACAGTGACTTCATAAATCATAGTCAATCTCCCTATTTTCCAAATTATTAAAGTTTCTAAAGTGAGGACTGAAGAATAGTTCAGTTTCAAAGAAAGTGTTGAATATTCAGCTGCATGTCTCGGGTTTTTGTAGCATATTTTGTAGAATATGATCATCCAGTTGTTAAATCAACAAGACAGGCTCTGATTGAGCTGAAGTTCTCCCATCACGTCGCACAGAATGAGAGAATCCAAACCTCAATGAACACACTTAAAATGTTCACAACCACTGCTGAGTCAGGCTTTCAAAACGAATATTTTTAAGCTGTAACATTTTACGTTTCAGTCGGCAGAGCCCAGTGCTGTTTCCCTCGAGTCTCTGATTGATGAGTAACTGAAACAAAGAGCAGAAGGAAAAGACGCTTCGCTGAGTGAGTTAGCCACAGTAGCCAACAGCTCCGGGCTGAACCTTCGGGGAAAAGACCACTGCACTCACAGAAAGATCTGAAAAACAGCTTTGTGTGAGACAGACAGTATATAATGTAGCTGCTAAAGGTTTTCAATCTTTTGGTGGGTGAGCATGTGTGTTTGTCTGTGAGATTTGGGTCAGTGTTCATTCTAATGCAGTCGACATAACACAGAGAGCCAGTGACAGGTCACTCCAACACACATTCACACACACACATGTACACAACTCATCAGATCAGACACAGCTAGATTAGATCTTCTTTTGCTTCCAAAAGCTCATCCAATCAGATTGCCGCACTGCTCCAGCAGTCGCATAACGGCCGACCTTTAAATCCGCAGGACGAGCAGCTCATTGGGAGCGTGTGTGTTGTGGAAGAAAATTAAAATGCAATAACCATCCAACCTCACGACTTCCCTGTGCTTCTACATCCACGTACAGACAGAAGTGCTCAATGTGAATACAAAAAAACCCATACATTTCTCATCTCTGCCAACAGGTTCAGTCAGTGTGTTTGTTTGAGTGAGCACATCATAATGGTGTGTGTGTGTGTTTTAGGGGTCACTGTTTGTTATCTTCAACAAAGCCTATATTGTTCCAGTAGAAAATCCTTCAAAATGAACCAACACACTCATGAGGTTTGAGGAAGGGAGGAATGAAACAAGAGGAGGCTCGGCCTGCTGTTCCCCCCCCCCCCTCTCTCTCTCTCTCTGCATGGATCACTGGACTGATGGAATTCAACACTTCTATCATGTAACCACTTACTCCTTTCTTTCAGTTTGTTTCATTTTTTCATTCTTACTGCTTGTTTTTTTGTTTATTTGATCCCTTCTTTCTGTTTATTTCTTCCTTTCTTCACATTTCTGTTTCCTCGTCCTCTTCATTCATTCCTTTTTTCCCTTCCAGTTCTTTCCTTCCTTTCTTTTGTTTCGGTTTTCTTCCTAACTGCTTCTTTCTTTTCTCTTTCTTTCTTTCTTTCTTTCTTTCTTTCTTTCTTTCTTTCTTTCTTTCTCTTTCTTTTATCTTCCTCCCTTACTTCCTGCTTCTTTCTTTCTTTCTGTCCATGACTTACTTCCTTTCTTGGGTTTCCTTCCTACCTTACTTCCTGATTCTTTATTTCTTTGTTTCCATCCTTCCTGTTTCTGTCTTTATTTTCTTCCTGTTTCCTTCTTTATTTTCTACATCTTTGTTTGTTTCTTTTTCTTTCTGTTAATATATTCCTACCTTACTTCCTGTTTTTTCCGTTTCCTTCCTTCCTCTTCCTGTTTTTTTCTTTGTTTCCTTCTTTCCTGTTTCTTTCCTTGTTTCCTTCCTGCTTCTTTCTTTACATTTCTTTGTTAGTAACTTGCCTTTCTTTCTTTCTTTCTTTCTTTCTCTCTCTTTCTTTCTTTCTCTCTTTCTTTCTCTTTCTTTCTTTCTTTCTTTCTTTCTTTCTTTCTTTCTTTCTTTCTTTCTTTCTTTCTTTCTTTCTTTCTTTCTTTCTTTCTTTCTTTCTTTCTGTCTGACTGTCTGTCTGTCTTAAGTAAACACTGCCACCCAATTACTCAAATTACCTGCAAGTGAAGAAAATGACCAGCACATTCTGTTACTGATCGAAGATGGCTATCTGTGTTCTCGCAAATTAGACCATTTCAAAACACCAGCACAAACCATTATGCCTATTAAATTCGGACTATATTAAAAGCATTTCTGGGTAAAGCGTTTTGTGATTAATGAAGCAGAGGGGAAAGCAGATTGTATGTGTGTGTTCTCAACGGCAGTAATCCAGAACTCCCAGAATTCGACATGTACAGGAGCACGTTTCATTCAGATCCTGACCTTGAAGACCTGCTTGCCCTTGTCATATTTTAACCTGTGTGTGTTAGAGAGAAAGAACAGAGACTGTGCACAATGGGAATGTAATTAAACGTCAATTAGTCTCTGTTCTGATGTGGCTCACACACTCACTCTCTGTCTCTAACACACACCCAGACAAACACTCATTACGTGCATTAACTCCATGGGTAGTGTGACCCATCATGCATCACTGACCTTCATCACCCACTGGGACATCTGCATGGGCATCACTACAGCAACCACATCCATACAACACTGATCGTAAGACAGAGTGACATCACACACACACACACAGCAGAAATCTTGCTCGGTTTGGTGCACCTGGTGCTCGATGTCCCATAAGACAAAGAAAGATGAACTCCCTGTCTTATATTGCTTTCTTTCTCGGTCTCTTTCCTTTTCGCTCTTATTCGCTTCTGCCTCAAAGGGGAGAAAAAGTTGTTTAGCTGACTATGTCTTTTTGTACTAGTACTTGCCAAAGAGGTCAGATTTACCACAAGCAGAGAACTGAATATTCAGCCCCTGTTTGTCTGCAAGGCACCACAGATTTAGACAGTGTGTTTGTGTGTTACTCTTGTTTATGAAGTATTCAGAATGAATGTTTACAATAAGTGCTCACTATAATTTAAAATGCAGTTTATTATTTAGTTGACCTCACATTTGCACATCAACAATGCCTATTCAGAGTTCTGAATCTTGGCCCTCTCAGTCATTGTGAGGTAACACAGAGGAAGCAGGATAGATACTATTATTCCAAACACCAGAATACCTCATGATAAGAGTAAAATGTGGGAAAGTTTGCCAAACCTTGTGCTATTCCTGGCTGTGTGTAGCACCCGCCACTCTGCAGAACACAAGATCTTTCCAACAGAAGATCCCAACGTTAGAAACGGGCACCTGAAGTTAAGTTTGTCAAGATTGAAAGTTATAATATATTATAACTTTTCGGATCATATCACGGTTATTAAGTCACGGATCGGATCATTTTTCGGATCCGCACAAAAAAAAAATTGGAGGGTAGGGGGTAACTTTGCATTTATTACTAAGCCCACTTTAATTACTCCGATACCACAGCAGAAACTACTAGCCTAACTAATACATTATTAAAGGCATGTGAACAGACTGTAAAAAGAACAAATACTGTAAACTAATTACAAGAATAAATAAATACAACATAAAGTTACAAATAAAGTATAAGGTCTAACTGTAGTATTAATTTTTGTGTACAGAAATGTAATAATTAAATGTAAAATGACACTTCACTGTATAAATTTAATATAGATTAATCTTTGTTAAAGCTGTTTTGTTGTTTGATTAACATGACAGACAACAGCAGGTATTTATAGGTTGCTGTCACTTTAAGAGTAAGAACCCATACACTCACACATCCGATAGATACACATCCAAATTCTCACCTCGTTCAATTAAGACATAACCGAATGTGTTTACAAGAATACTTGCCGAGAGGGGTATTTTGACTGACATAATGCGTGTATGTGTCCATCCAAGTGCATTGAGGACGCGAAAGAGAAATCAATTTGAAGTTCGCGAGCCATCTGAAACGCGCATCTCTCTCTCTGTGTGTGCGCGCGAGCCTTGTATGTATGTGCGTTTGGCGCACCGATAACAGCGCTGCGTGCGATACCGAATTAAATCCTCTTTTGCCTCTTCTAGCGCTGGAATGGTTTTATATCTATTTAATGTGTAAACTAGCAAGACAAAACAGGTGCAAAATGATAACCTTTCTCTCTATTGCGGTTAAACTTGCAATTGATCCGCGAATCACTTGCGTGCCGAACCGTGGGGCTTGGTCCGTACGGATCAACAACGATCCGTTTAACCACAAATATATATATACATACATACATACATACATACATACATATTGCTTTCCACTCAAGTCTTAATGACAGCAACAAAAAAGACCCAATTGTAAAGGTCAGAGAGAGTGGAAAAAAATCT
>RJVU01073043.1:429539-453852 GCA_003731715.1 Anabarilius grahami | reverse complement strand
TTTAAGGCAACACTGCAACAATTGAAACAAATGAACCAACGTTTTTTATATATATATTTAATATATTTTTTAAATGATATTTGTTTGTATTTTTTGTGAAATTGAGTGAATATCCAATTTGTGCACGTCAGAATACTAAAAATACTAAAACAACTAAAAAAAACACACAGCAAAGATCAATCATATTAAACTATTTTACTATGGAAAACAGTGTAACAACGTAACATAACTTTTTATTTAACATTAAAACTTACAACATACTTTAGACTTCTGCTTGCAATAGTGGGTTACACATTTCAGAGAGCAGAATATATCAGGCTGGGTGGATATTGGATTGTTATTCAATAGCCCTTTGCAATAGGAGCCATATTCTTCTCACATTACGAAGCGGCTAAAACCAACCGTTTGCTCTTAGTTTTTGTGCATGTTAAAGGGGTAGTTTAAATTAGGCATCTAACAAACACATACACATACAGCTCGATGTGATATTTGACCTCTCTCACCCCAGAGCGACCACAGAGAAATGAAGCCACTCATTTTCATACTTCAGCTGTGGCCTGAGAGACAGTTATGGTGAGAGGTTACACAAAGACCCACACACACACAACACACACTCATCATTCTGGTGCAGCGGTTTGGTCAGAATTACTTCAAAGCTGGACTGTCTGAAATCAGAATCATATGTTGCTGACACAGCCTTAACACAAAAATACACACAGAACCGAACACATACTTGCTCTCTCTCGCACACACACACTCAACACAGTCACACGAAAGAGAAGCTGACCCTAAACAACCCTTAATTTAGCACTTTTTAACTCCCTTAATCCTGAAAACACTGCACAAACCATTAGAGCCTTTTTAGCAGTCACACATTCCTCCTCTTCTGGTCATTACGTGCATTTCATGCAGTGATAATCGCAAAATCTTGTGACTGCTCACCATTTTTTCACTTTCCATCCCTCGCTTTTTTCTCTTTCCATCATGTTTAGCGCTCCCTTGACTGTATGACGGTACTGTTTCCATTGTCATGCTTTTCAAATCAACTTCTCAAACACATACATACTGTACACACACACACAGATTTTTTGACAATTTGATATCTTTCAGCAAGATCCGTTTATGGAAGTACAATTTTGATGAATGAGCAAATGGTTGGTGTGGTTTGGTTTCTAAATCAATAAAAAACCAATTGCAGGGTCAGAGCTGATCTCTGATCATGATCAGGGTTGCTAAAATGCAGACATCCTTTAGAAACGCTTCTAAAGTTAATGTCTGAATCACAAGAGCTCAAATCATTCTCATCCAACAGGTTCTTACAATCTGAATTTAAGTTCTGAAGCTGCCCTCAAACAATGACACAGGATCCATTTCAAACCTGTACTGCTTTATGAATCCACACAAGAGTGACATGATCAGCCCAGTGTCTTTCTGGAACACATACTGGAATTAAACTGTACTGGAATAATATAAAAGACAGTGAATTCTCAGAATCTCTGTTCACAATTAGAAACAGACAGAATCTGACCAAGCACAGACTTACTGACCCCAGCCCAGACAGAAAAATACCCAAACAATAAAAACACGCATAGCTTAACGCATGACTGACAGCAATGTCAAAAGGACTGCGTATTTTTGTATTTATGCCTAAATGATTTTGATTACAAAAGAACCTAAGACATAAAAATATATATATATTTTTTATTTTTATTTAATTGGTTGAAATTTTATCATCTGAATGAGCACCCCACTACAAAAACTTTTTTCATCTGTATTTTTATCTTGTTTTCCAATAAAAATCTAAACAGCCTGAAACCAAAAGTATTTATATATCATATCGGTTTGTTAATATTTGTTGTGAAATTAAGTGACTAACCAACTTGTTCATGCCTCCTAAAATAATTTTTAAAAAAAGAGCAAAGAACAATGCTAATAAACAGTTTTATTTACTACGGTAAACATTACTGTAACCGACATTACATGACAAAATCTGAAAATAAAAATACTTGAATACTAGAGATTTGAGAAACAATTTAATCTTGAAGCTTATTTTTCTTAATTGTTTTGAAATGTTTTAAGCATAAACCTCACTTTTCAACCTTAAGCTTAAATAAATTTAGTTAGATTTATGCTTATGTGAGATTTATTTGAAAAATGCCAATGTGGTAAGGGAAACAAAATGACTGTAAAGTCTTATAACTTTACACCCTTTTGCAAATGTAATGTTTTTTAAAGGATGTTTAGATATTTTTACTGGAAAACAAGATACAAATACTGATATAAAAAAATGTTTTGAGAACAGCACAAGGTGACTGGAGCACTTGCGCTAAACGTTGCGGCACAGCCTTACAGGATAAAGTTAACACGTATGACTTGGAGGCTGAGACAGAGATACGCAAGCGCAGACCCGGTCTGCTTCAAAGAACCTCTGCAGACAGACTGGAGACGATTTGACAAATAGTAACATGGATAAAGGAAAGGAGCAAGGAGATTTCAAGACGCCAGGTTGGCCTCTGGAGCCAGTGCACTGAACCTCTGTAGGGACTACATTGTCTACTTATCAACTTGAGAATCCTGGATGTGTGTGGCCTTCTAGATGAGGCGATCATTTGAAATAAATTAAATCTCTAAATTTAGATGTATACTATAACATGTCCTGAAAGATTTAAATTAAGATGAAATGGAGGTTGCAGCTGAACTGTAAAGAGAGAATCAAAGAGCTCGACAGTTCTTCCTAAAATGAATTAAAGGGGCCGTTTTAGGGTACGACGCGGGTGGCATGACGATATGGTGAGTGTTGAGCTCTGCAGGAAAAGGAAACATAGTCAGCATCATAGAAATCAACATACTGAGGGTACAGAAAAGGCACAGAGGCTGAGAGAAAGAAACTCGACACCAAGCCGAAACAGTATAATATAGTGACAGGAGAAACAGCAGATTCTCGTGGATGGATAAAAAGCACCTGGAGTGACGCTGTAGCAACTGAAAAAGCCTGGCAGACACGTTCAAGGCGGGTGGGCAGAGTGACGCCTAATGATTTGTCAGTATTAATGAGGTCTGCAGCTGCATCTATTTGCTATCACAAACTAAATGCTAACTATTCTTTATCAAACCACACAACTCTTCATTAACATAGTGCAAACTAAAATATTATAAATGTAATAATTAAACACACCATAAACTTTAACCACAAGTAATGCAAGAAAACCAGGCAAACCCGGGTAGAAATGTACACAGTAAATGCTTTTTTACTCAGGAATTTTGAGAGCATAATTAGTTCAATATGCTTTTCTTGACTTGGTGTGTGTTTTAAAAAGGATTCCAGTTTGAGTGGTCAGTTTAGATGTCTGGAAACATCTTGCTTACATTTAACACACAAATGGGGAGTTTTATATTAAACTGCATCTATACTTATGCCAAAGTACAATCAGTTCAGGGACTCACTGTATGTAAACAATGTAAATGTGACATACCAATAGCACACATTGTAGAAGTGGCTTTTGCTGAGAAGCGAATGGATGCGTGTGAAACTGTCACGCTCTAAAGTCTCTCGCTGAGTTATTAACTCGAATGACCAGTGAAAACAAGATGACCAGACAGCAAAAACCACTGAACCCAGAACACAAACACATTTCAGCAAAATGATTTTAACTAGACTCATCCTGTTTACCAGAGCAAGATAAAGGAGCTGGTTGCTAGGGAGTCTTTGTGTGTGTGTGTGTGTGTGTGTGTGTGAGTGTGAGAGAGAGAGAGAGAGAGAGAAAGAGAGAGAGTTTTACTGGATCTAATAGCAGCCCTGCTGCTTTCTGGGGGTGTAGTTGTGGTGATGGGTCAGTAGAGGTGAAGTGGATTATGGGACATGTCTGGGCATCATGGCCAAGAGACCAAAAACTCAGTGAGGCAAGACAACCAATGAGACATGCCTGACTGAAAGTGTCTCTCCCTCCTACCATCCTTGGGGAAAGAGTTAAAAAAAGAAAGCGGGGTAAAGAGAAAAGGAGTGTGTTACATTTACCATGCCGTTCCCTGCTGTTTTAACATGCATTTATGCTGAACGTGTTCGAAATCTTTAATTCTGAATGAATCATTAATCAGCGTATTAGAACAACTGTCTCACAAAAGCTTGACAGTGGCATTTACAGATTTACACAAAAATACTACCATTACTATGGAAGCCTGTTCCTGCCTTTCTGACTTTATTTGTCATAATTATGGCTTTATTTCTCATAATTGTGACTTTATTACCCACAATTGCGACTTTGTATCACAATGTGAGTTTATTTCTTATTTTAAACTGTATCCCTCATTTTAAACTATTTCAAATACCCGTTTTATTTTTTACTCTAAGGCAGAAACTCGCTTCCATATATTGCGCTAATGATATTTTCTCTTCCTTAACCCTGCCCCAAACCATCACACAGTCTGGTCCACACAATGTGATTTCCGGTTTTGCTATTCTTTTGGGGACATTTGGACCCCATAAAGTAGGCAAAAACCTGACCCAAACACACTTTTAGCACTGCGATGGATGTGTCATTGTCATGTGACATGCACAGAATCTGGAATGCCTGAGCAAAGTCCTCAAAGTCTCAGAACTGTCTTACATGACTGTGTTTCTCAAATCCACCTTCGAAACCAATATAAGATGAAAATGTTTATTGTGTTTTGTCCACGCGCTCTAAGGCACAAGTACTTTATTATAGGCAGTATTGGGAGTTACGTAATCAGATTACTTTTTCCAAGTAACTAGTAAAATAATGCATTACTTTTATATTTACAACAAATTTTACTTTTTGAAATAACTAAAGTTATTTTGTTTTCCCATTATTGACTGACATTTCTTCTGTCCCCATGTTGAGAGAAATCGAGGATAAGCGCTGTGTGCTCTGTGTGTAAACACGATGGTTATTCTAGACTAGTTCTAGACTAAATATGAGCATACATATACTCATCTCACTTGTGCAAAAACAGATTCAGTATTCCTTAAAATTCCTTAAAACAGTGAAATGCAAACACAGAATATTTCGCAAACATGCAATAATTAATATTAAATAATAGAATAATAGTTAAATAATGTTAAATATACAAATGTATTTAATCTCATCTCACTTTATTAAGCAATGTCTTTGCTGCTGACCTATGATGATCCAATTCAACATTACTAATAAGCAAAAATGACTTAAATAAACATCACATTTGTGTTTCTTTTCTTTGTTTTATTGCTTAAGTAAGAGTGTTGAACTTTCATCTCCTGCATCCTTTTCTTCTGTGATCCAGAATTGCAGTACAGCTGAGATATTTGTTTGCATTTATTTTTAGAGTTTAGTTTATTTGCATTTCCTTCAGCCTAAGGCTTATTCATTTCACTTTTGGTGTGAAATGGCCTTAACATTTGCCAAAAAAAATAACAAACAAACAAACAGCCCAGGCCAGATGAGAAAAAGTAACACAACGCATTACTTTCCATAAAAAGTAACTAAGTAACAGTTACTTTTTTAGTGGGTATTGTAGCACAATATAGTAATGCATTACTTTTAAAAGTAACTTTCACCAACACTGATTATAGGATATATACAAATTATTATATAAAGTGGCTTCTCCTATTGCAGCAACCAGTTTATCAGGTGCGTGACAATTTTGTTCTCTTCGACTCATTGGATGGAAATGCTGCTTAATTAAAAAAAAACTATTCCACAAATGTTTTATGCGAAATTCCAATTTTACGCACAAGTTATATTCGCAACTTTGGGTGGAAACATAACTTATAAAATGGGACTTCTCATTAACTTCTATTGTATTTAAAATAACCTTTTTAATTACAATAGATTCATGTTTGTAAACTTTAAAGATTTTTAGAAATGAATCAATATGTTTAGGGGCACTCCTAAAGGTACACTTTTTGAAAATATTTCTGTATGAATCATTTTAGCAAATAAAGTATAGAAAGGTTAGACAAATACAGAAAAGCTGGAGTTACTTACAGGTGATGTAATAGTTTGTGAAGCGTTTGAATTCCAGTCCCATGTAGTTTGGACTGAACTCCTGGAACTTGATGGTGAATTTGATGTCTTTCTCTGGTTTGTTGCAGGTCACCAGAACATTGGGGTCCAGTATGGTGCTGCAGGACTCTGCCTGCTCTTTCCTCACCAGGTAGAGTTTATAAAACTCATACGGTCTCCCAATGTCCCCTTTGGGGCAGATAATGTCTAGTTTGTCACCGATCTCAGGGTAGATCACCAAGCCCTTCCCAGACACAAACCTGCAACACAAAGCATACAAAGTTACAATAAAAATCACAAACACATTTAAACAATTCTTTCGGAGACTGACTCTCAGTAGAATCTGCATCTCTGTGGACCTTACAATCATGAGAGGAAAAACTTGGGTTCAAATAGCCCTTCAGACTGCCAAGATCCTCCACAAAATGCTCCAGAGGGACTATCGCCATTCCTTTTTTTCCTTTTAATAACATATTTCAAAATATCAAAATTCCAAATATGAAAGAAAGAGAGCAACAGAAAAGCAGAGTCAGAAATGAGCTGGATGGAGATAGAGCTGAATCTGCTGACTATGATTTATTGGACAGGGAAAGAGAAGCATCTCACTTCGTTTATTAGAATTTATAATTTATTGTTCATGTGCTGATCAACACTGCTCACACATTTAGGGAATATATGATTCATTCTCAGTATTGCTGACTTGTGTGTGTGTGTGTGTGTGTGCGCAGTCAGTACACTCATCAGTATGTGTCTGTAAGGAGAGATGATTGCACCACAGTTCTTTACACATTTTACAGCTAACCGCACACAAACACACACAAGAACAAATGCAAACACACACAGAAATCCCCTAAAACTACAAAAGCATATGCAAAAGACACACACCCTCTAATCAAAAAGACATGCACACATACTAAATAATGGCAAGTAAACAGAAACCTTTAAATAAAAAACATCAGGAGAACTTGTGTTTCCCTGATATATGGCCCTGATCAACCTCAAATATTGTCTCTGTTTAATGTAATTCTACTGGTTATTTCAGCTCTCATGCGCACGCTCTTCGCTGCAGGCTGTTCGCTGGTTTAACACATAAGAGCGCACAAAACATCTTCACAGACGGATTAACAACAAAAACCTTTTACTGGGGCACAGACTTCCGTCTACTTCACAAGGCGTGCTGTATGTGCGTTCACGTGTGTGTCTATGTCTGAGGTGTGTACAGGATTGTGAAATCCAATTATGACTGAGTGATTACAGCCATTGAGAAGCACAATTATGTTCTCAATGAGAAGAAGGGAAACAATGGCAACAGATAGACTTATATAAACAAGAATATACACACATACACACTGTAGTTATGATAGCTTACAGTTCTGTCATTGAAAAGAATAGAGAAGAAATGCATCAATAGCTAAAAAATGTTAATTATAAACAAACAGTACGTGAAAATTCAGGAATTTCAGAAAACCAAATAAAATGTCTTTAAGTCAGTAGTAGGTATGAACAATAAATCGGTACCATATCAGTTATCGACCAATGTTAGAGATTTGTTTAATGTATCGGTAAAGGTTGACATTGGATATATAAACACTACCATTCAGTCAGTAAGATTAATAATATTTAATATTTCTATTCAGCAAGGATATGTGACATATTTATACTGTTAGAAAAGATTTCTATTCATTAAAGAACCCTGAAAGTAATGTATCACTGTTTCCACAAAAATATTAAGCAGCACAACTGTTTTCAACATTAATAATAAGAAATGTTTCTTGCGCACCAAATCAGCATATTAGTATGATTTCTGAAGGGTCATGTGAGTAATGATGCTGAAAATTCAGCTTTGCCATTACAGGAATAAATTACATTTTAAAATATATTACAATAGAAAACAGTTCAATTGCAATATTTCACAATTTTTTTGTCTTTACTGTATTTTCTAATATATGCAGCCTTGGTGAGCATAAGAGACTTCTTTCAAAAACATTTGAAAATCTTCAAAAAATCTAAACTAATGACCCCAAACCTTTGAAAAGTATATTGAAAATAAAACACTGAATACCAATTAAAAATATCTAATATGTAACTTAATATAATAATAATTAACCAATGTTTATCTGACATATAAAATAGCAACATACATATACAAAATGTATCATATTGTGAGTAGACGATCAGCCCAGAGATTAACGATTTTAGTCAAATGTCGTAGCAGTTCATAAAAGTAGATATCTGAGGCGTTGACACCAGAGAATATCTGTGTGCGCGCGTGAGAGAATAAGAGATTTGCATGACTGAAGGAGTTTTGCAGGGTTAAACTCTTTGTGTGACATTTGCCTCCTCTGTCTGCGGCTTCTTCTCTGTTCCTGTCTATCCTTTTCTTTTATCCCTCTGTTTCTAGATCTCTCTTTTCATCCCTCTCTTTTTTCCCCATCAATGAAGATGTCAAACTCGTGCCCTTCCTCTGACGGCCAGCTATGACTGAACAAATCAGAAACAGAAAGAGAAAGCGAGTGAGGAGGAGGAGGAATCTGACCTCCTCAACTCTGAAGAAAAGACTTCATCACTTCCTGTCAAATCAGCAGCTGCTGCAGACGGAGAATTTCAGAAGCAGGACCTGAGAGGGATTGTTTGCGAATGTGTGTGTGTTGGGAGCTCAAAGAGGTTCAATAATAGGCAGTTCACTCCCTAAAACACACAGCGCTGCTTCTGAGAAGATCTCACCAGCAAATTTATAGTCATTTAGGTAACACTTTCTGTTCCTAGAGGAAGTTAAGAAGTTTGTGTCCCTCTGTGTTTGTGAATGCGCCACGCATTTGTGTTGTGTGCATCAGATAGGTCAGACAATCAGGTTTTTTTTGTATATAATTAAAATTTACTTTAGTAACACTATTAAACTTTAAAATAAAAATATTTTATATAAATATACATTAATATACATAATTAACTATTAATGATTATAGAACTTACATTGATGATTTGTATCAGGTTTATATAATGTAATAATTCTCAATTATACAAGAAAGTTACTCTTATTTTTTTTTTTTTACTCCGTTAAAGTTACTCTGTATAATTAAAATATAAAAAATATAATATATATTTAAAAATAAAGGAACAAGTCAGAATAACAAAATTCTTGAAGGATATCAATAATAAACAAATGCCATTTTCTGCTTAAAATTGAATTAAATCAGTAGCACATTAGAGAGTGGGGGAGATGTCTTAATTCAAATTGTAAATGTAATTATCCACACACACACACACACACTTCAGTTTCTGTGCACTGTGTGAAACAGAGTTAGACCCACAAGCTCTCACACACACACACACCCAATAAGAGGCCTCCTCGCTTTTTAAACAAGTGAACACGGGATTAGACCAGGACTGAATGGCACCAATTAAATACTGAATACAGCAGCCATGCAAATCAGCCTCATTCAAGAGGGAGGGAGAGAGAGAGAGAGAGACATAGACACAGACACCTCTTAACACACAAGCGTCTACATTCTGAGAAGGGGCTGTAATCACATGTCTTGGCATTAAGTCTAACCTCCACAATGGACCAACAACGGCAACTTATATATACACAACACCCACACCTCTTATTTTACAATTTAAAGTCTGGAAAGTTCAGTTTTATTTTTGGTGTGTAACATATCCAATGGGAAAATGTAGTCACCTATCTCTCATTAAGCAGACACACACACACTCAATGTGGAGACGCCGGGTGTATGTATAGAGTGTGGTGGTCATGTGATTATCCATTCTCAAGACAGAGCTCCTACAAGTGGCTCTTTGTCTGCGAGAGAGAGAAAGAGAGAGAGAGAGAGAGAGAGCGACAGCTTACACATATCCCACTCACAATAACAACTGCACACAAACTCACACACTCAAAAAACACACAGAGCCTTGGGCATCTTGTTGAGAATGAGAGAAATGAGTGAATGGAGTCTAAGAGAGATGAGGAATCTCCATAGCAGAGCCCCCCCCCCATCCTCATTAATTCTCTCTCTCTTTCACTCTCTCTCTCTCTCGCTCTCTCTCACACACACACACACACACACACTCACCATACACACACTTTGGAGTTTTTGCATTTTTAGAGTAGTTTAAATATTGTTTTTACAAATAAGCACATCTCTGGATGTTCCCAAATTGAGATTGTTAGTTGACTTCTGGTGAGAAATAAGTCAAGCTATGTAATAAGTATAGCTAGTCAAAGTATAGCTATGTATACACACATCAAAAACACACGCTCACTATGCGTATCATTCACACATGCATATCATTGACATCTCTTGTTTTTAAACAAAGCTATATATAATCACTACAGATTAAGCCAAAACCTACCACCAAAAAAGTTTATTTTAGTTTCTGATTTAATTGAAAATATTTAATTTATGAATTTGTTTCTTACTTTAACACAGCTAAAAGTTTAAGTGAAGGTTCATATCCTGCATTAAATCCTACCCTAAATATATAGGCTAATCCTTTCATATCCTATCTGATAGAAACACGGAATGCAAGCAAAGGGGATTTCTAAGATTTTTAGTCAACGGGCAATAGTGCACCGGGTTTTTATCTGTCGGCCTTGGAGGGAAATGATGACTCCCCATCACACAATCAGACAGAAGTACATTCTTTCACTTGATTCGTTTCCTGCTCTCCTCCTCAATGTCTTTAGCTGCTGTTTTTCACCCATATTACTTTCACCAGTTCAAAGAGGCTAGAGGCTAGAGGTCAAGCTAAACTTCCCTACTGAACCATCAAGATCTGCAAATACATCAAGTGAACAGACAGAATTCACAAGAACTTTCCCACTTTACTGTTTACCAGTGACATAATATTTCCATTCGCCCTGATCCTTATGTAGGACTGGTGCTGATGGCACGAGTGGAAATCACCAGGGATCCCACATAAGAATAACAAAACTATTTTTAGTTTGCATTGCAAATTTTGTCATTTTGTACATTCTGCATTTTTTAGTTGTGATGACAATAAACTTGAAAAAAATTGTGACAGTTCAGATTTTTTTGGACTGCTGTACGAGTTTCTTGTGACATTTGATAGTTTCACATCAAGCTTCCAGGAAGACATCTATATGACAGGTCTTCCCGTAGTGCAAGAAGATATCTTACATCTGTTCAGTCCTGAAACAATGACTTTAGCCCTGTAGGATTTTCTTACCTCAAAAAACTACAATTTAACCAGCTTTACAGAACCTGTTCATTTTGTTACAAATGCCTAATGATGATGGTGATAATAATAATAGCAATATTACAAGACTATATTGTATTACTCAATGGGTAAATAACTTCAAGTAATAGCATTACAGATTTTACAATAACATTTTTACAGTTTACATTATTATAAATATTATCACCATGATTCCGGCAGCGTCATATAAATTTGGGTGTTTTGTGAACATTTATGTTATTTTTATCCATTTTAAGCCATCCTGATTTTCTAAACAAATTATCTAGTCTGACGTATAGTTTAAATACTTTTTCTTCTTTTTTCTCCCTCAAATAACTAGCAAGCCAGTTAATCTTTGTTTGTAGCTAACTTTTTTTCAGAAGGGCAGCTTGACTGCAGATACTGTTGTATCTCGAAACTCTAAAATTTCTGTTTTTAAAATAATATCTGAATAACACAATGTTATTTATAAAAACACAAGGGTGTTCATTTAATTAATAACAGCATTCAGAACCAAATTTCAGATTCTTTGTCTGAGCTCAAAATGCATTGACACGGTGGTATCAGTTGCTATGGCAGACAGTATATATATTTAGTGTGCAAAAAGAAAAACACAGCCAGAAATGCTCATATTTACTCTGTCTCTCCTCTCTCTGACAAAGTCTGTCTCACTCTCATCTCGTCTTCTTTCTCTCTCTCTCTCTCTCTCTCTCTCTCTCACACACACACACAAATTTTTGCTCTCCCACTCACTGTCAGGAGTATTGTGTTTGTCTGAGTGTGAGATGAAAGGTATGAATTCCTCCAGAGCTCCTCCAGGATACCACCGTTAAACACACACACACACACACACTGAGTATAATATCTGTGCTCTAAATGTGTATGTAGGGGTGTGTGTGTATAAGTCACAGGTCACAGTAATGCAGAAACAGTTCCAGTGTGTATGTGTGTTTTTTTTCTCACAGAATCTCCCATTACAGAGCAATTAAAGCAACTGCAAACACACACACACACACACACACACACACACACACACACACACACACACACACAGGTTATACTTGTTCGACAGCTCACTCTAAAATGCCTGGGAGAAAACAGCGAAATAAATCTCACACACACACACAAGGAAACAATTTCATTTTAGTAATAGCGATGTCAAAACATTTGTTGTTATCTGTGACCGCCTCACTGATTGATATTTACACATATGAGAAATATAATAGGAGAGATAGAGAGACTCTTGGGAACCAAAACCAACAAGAGAACAATGATAAGTTGTCATTAGACACTAACAAACTCCATCATCACACTTTTGTGTTTCAGCATGTCTGTCATGGTAATGTGAACAAGAATGAGTGTATGTCTTCATCTTCACAAAAAATATACACAACGCATGTTGGTTTCACTATATTTAACTTTCACCTAATGTAAATTAAGAACAAAATAATTTAATAACACTGTTTAATGTAATATTCAGCAATTCTTTAACATTTTTCAAAATATTTTCCCATTGGTTGTTAATGTTTTATTTTCATTCAAGACTTTGGGGTCGGTACGATTTTTGAAGAAGTGTTTAGAAGAAGTCTCTTATACATAGTAAATACTTTATTCCTGTGATGGCAAAGCTGGATTTTCAGTATTCATTACTCCAATCTTCAGTGTCATATGATTCTTCAGAAATCATTAGGTGTGTCACAATTCACGTACTTTTGCACTATTCTATGCCATTTTGTAGTATAAATAGTTTGAGTAGTGTGTTCATGCTAAAAATTCCAAAAAGAAAAAGTGCACTTTAAATACCCAGATGATGCACTTAATTAACAGAAAAAACAAAGTGTGTAATGTTAGAAACTTCATGCACTCAACTGTCGCAGCTTTAATTACGTAGCGGAGGGGGAGGGGCTATCAGACTCCGATGTTCAATGACAAAATAACCAAAAATTAATACATTACAAGGATTGAGCATAGTGTGTCATTTGGGACACAACTATTCAAATTTGCCACTTTGGTGCTCAAGAAAATTTTATGATGTTGAAAATAAATATTTTTGTGGAAACTGTGATAAAACATTTTCAGGATTTTTTTGATGAATAGGAAGTTCAAAAGAACATAATTTTTCTCATCAAAATCAAATTAATGCATCCTTGCTGAATAAAAGTTCTTTAATTTCTTATTGACTCCAAACTTTTAAACAGTAGTATATTTAGACAAAACAGAATAGAATTTTAATATTGTCCATTCATCAATTATCGATCATTACATGAAAATATGTATCAGTTTAGCTCCCTCGACCAGAATTATAATATTGGGGCATCCCTTGTGGTGATATTTGCTAAACCCCACCAATCCAAACATCACAAAAACTTATCGACATCAGCAGATTCAAATTAAAACATGATTTATGAGCCTTTCATATAGTGAAGTCCACTTTCAACAGGTTTCACTACATTTGTGAGGACATTTCCAAAATTTGGGCATCACAAGCAGATGAACAAACTCCCTTTCTCTCTCTCTCATGTTTTATGAATTAGCCGTGTGTGTGTATGTGAGTCAAGTGTGTTTTCAGCATTGTTATATAATTAGATTTTCCATTTGTTCTGTCCAGCTGCAGGCAGAGATCACTGTCTCACCAATAATGGCTCTAAACTCCTTCTCCCCTCCATTTTAAATAATAATGAGCCCTTAAAATGGCTGATTCAGACGTATCCCTAAAAGCAGCTTTCCGCAGCTCCTGGACCAGTAAACAGCTTTCAGCCTGATCTATCTGTGGGCGTCCTGAGCCTGATATTTGGGTGTTTTCAACCAAACCTAAGTTGAGTGAGAAGAGTTTGATCCCCCGTGTGCGTTCAGGAGTAAGGCTTCTAATGGCAGGTAACCCTAAGCAGCTTAAAACCGCTGCGTGAGAGATCTGTTCTCAGGTCAGCTGGAGCTAATAAAGGTTATTGTGATTTGAAACTGCATGCAGAGAGCACTGAGCTCAGATCAGCTGGAGATGAAAGCAGGCTGGAGACTTCAGCTTCTCTGATGCTTTATAGCGGCATTTAGCTGACTGAAAGCGTGACCATTTCTCCGGACACACACGCACACACGCCGGCAAGGAATGATGGGTTTAGTGAGTGTGATGGTCTGAGCTGTCAACTGGAAAGTGGATAAAAAGGATGGAGGAGCTTTGAACTCTAAAAGGGTGTGACTGATGGCCCGCTGTGTGTGTGCCCACGTTGTGTTTGTGTGTACTATACGTAGCAGAATTTAAGCAGGTTTGGAGTTGCTAGACTTGCAATGCCTCTCTTTGTTTACAGTATGAGTATAAATGTGTTAAGGGTAGATATATACCCATAATCCACCAGCGCGTACTGTCTCACATCGTCAAAAGAGAGAGCAAACATGAGAGTGTGAATGTGCACACGGAGAACTGAAGGAACAAACAGATCGCAAACCTCTCCTTACAGAACGCTAATCGTTTTCCACCTCACGCCCTTGTGTTTGTTGTGTGTGTGTGACAGGCTATAAGAATATCCAGTCACTTTGCAGGAAAGGTTGCAGCTGTTGTACAAAGGGAAGCCTGAGTGTGTTGTTACGGAGAGACACATTATGGTCAGATCTTTCATGAGATGGTTTAATCGTGATGATACAGTGCGCTATTCCCTCTTTAAAAAGAATGACAGAGAAACTGGTGTTTAACGTCTCGGATTTGTTTGACGTTTATGAGTCTAGGTATTTGCATAATGGGTGATCAGAAGAAGGAGAGAGGAAACAGAGGGACAAGAATCCGGCCCAACTGTAATGATATATACGAGCACCCACCCCAAACCACAGCACTGTAGTGACTTTTATCCAGCAGCCTGAATGTGACTCTTGTCACGTTCTCACGGCAGTTTGGAGGTGAGAGTCAAAGCAAACTTTAGGTATAACATCGAAGTGGGTTTAACTACAATGTTAAATTTAATTAAAAAAGTTTTATTATATATTACATAAAAATCTTAAGAGATGGATGAATGTACAGCTACAATAATTTAATCCAAAAAATTACCCCCCAAAAAAAATCACTGCATTTCGCACTATATTCAACGCGACAGCTTTGTCTCAGGAACAAATTATTGGCTCTCAAATCTCATTCAAAAAGATATATTCAAACTTGGTGTGTCTTGAGGCAGGAAAATTTGAATGTTTAAATGTGTAAAAGATATTTGAGTGTTTAGGAGGAGGGGAGGTTTTTCAGGGAAAGCCAACTTAAATGTCAGTCTGTTTCTCACACAAAATGATCACATTGCTTCAGAAGGCTTGGAATACAGCACAAGAGTAAAAAGGACTACTTTTATTATACTTTTGCCATTACTGGAGCCTGACAGTAAAAATCAGTGTCTGCTTTCATTGCAGCTTGGTCATTCTGAAAAAAACTGTGTGCCACAGAAGACGAAAATATTACAAGTTTGGAGGACATGAAGGTGAGTAAATGATGTCTGAATTCTCATGGTAACCCTAGAAGTTAAGGCCTTGGGTAACGTAATGAAATCCTCTGAAACAAGTTGAAATACACAATAGCGTCGTTTTAGTGGTACAGGATAAAAGACAGGACAAAGGAGAAAGTATAGTGGGACTGTTTACAAAAAGTTTAGGTTGTTTACAAAAAGTAATGTGGCGGTACAATATGGTGATGTTATCAGATGGTATTCTACTATGAAACTATGATATATATCAAGACACTGGATGATTAACATGTTCATGAACCAAAGAAACCACCTTAAAGGGATAGCTCACCCAAAACTGAAAATTCTGTCATTATTTACTCTAACTCATGTTGTTACAGTTTTGCTTACCGTTTGGTTGCTGACTTCTACTTTATGTATTTAAAAAATTAGCAGACATCTAAACAAAGTATCTAAACAAAGACATTCTGGCACAGACTTCTACTGTTTATAAATAAAGTTAATTATGATTACAACAGACTGACCATAACCCAAACCCTATTAGAAACCTTTTAGCCTTTTTTACAGTTACAAAACAAATTTATAAATGATTTTGACCTCTAAGGAAGTCCTGGACCCCAGTGGGAGGTTTTGTCAAATTTAGCTAACTTCTGGGGACAATTTTGTCCCCAAAGTATAACTAAGTAAACCCACCCCCCGCCCCCCAGCAGCTGCCACTGCTCCTCTTCCGTCGTGTGCTCCAACAGACCCTACAACTACAAACATTACAGTCCTTAAAACAACACGGGCGCTAGGCTCGGAGTGCGTCTGTGCATGTGAGAGCCGTTTGAGGAGGCTGTGAGTGCCCAGCGGTCATGCTTGGTCAGGGACAGACAATGTGCGTTTGTTACTTAAGCACTGTTGTTAATGAAGCCCTCCCAATGCACACACACACATGGTATACAATAAAAATTAGGTTTCACGCCAACCCCTCTCGCTTTCTCTCTCTGTTATATAACGACTATAGAAATACGGTTTTAAGTTGCAAACCGAATCCCCGTTAAAATGTACATGGTTATAGCCGTCACATTGTTAGACTCTCAGGATATGACATTAACAGAAAAAAACTCGCTCACACACACACATACACATAAACATCCACAACACCGTGAAATGCTATCAACGATAGAACAAAAGCCACTTCACACACACTTCAGAGAGGAACAGGTCTGTTGTGGAAATGCCGGCTGAGACAGAGGGAAGTGTGTGTGTGTGAGTCTGCGTGAGTCCTCTCTTGCTGTTCAACATATTGAAACTCTGACAGAGTTAATCTCCTCACTGTCAACTCCTATTATAACACCACTGATCATGACATACACACACGCTAACTCATGCATACACAAACACACGCACACATTCAAGTGTACACGCTCGTAAATTCACACAGACACATGATTGAAAGTAGCACGACTCGGAGAATAATTATTACTGCTGTGTATGACTGAATATATGCCCAAACATGTCCTAAATGATCCCGAACAGTCACACACGAATCCGTTTCTTTGATCGCACTTGAGACCGACATGATTCCTGAGCAGGTCAAAGGTCATTTAATGTCTTTTCATGTCAAAATAATCAGATTTTTTGAAATTTCTACATTTTAAACGTGGCTAAGCAGTTACCGAGCATGTTCGCAACAGGTTGGAATCGCTCACAGTGATGCAGATTTGAGTCTGGCCTACATCATATGCTTTCTTGTCATTCTCTTTTATTCCGTAATTATTTCTTGAAAATCCAAGACCAACTGCTAGAAAATGGTTTCATCATTTACTAAAACTCATGTCATTTCCAAACTTTTGTCTGCGTGGCACATAAAAGATATTTTTAAGAATGTTTTGAGCGTTTTTGTCCATGCAATTTAAGTCAATGGGGTCCAGAACAACATTGTTTTGTTGTGAAAAAGAAGATTTTCCAATTTTTAAATTTTTTACATTTTTAAAGAGTGTTTATGAGCTAAACAGGATATTTAACTGCTGCTTTAGTCGGTTATATGTGCACATAGAAGTTGCTGATTAAGACTAATTGTGCACCACAGAGTGTTGGGTAAATGAACGAACTTGTACGCTTGAATACACACTCTCACACACATAAGTAAGGTACTTCAGTAGCATTTTTGAGCTAATGAGAGACAGATTTCCAATTAGCTCCTCATCTCCTCCCTTAGCACTGGAATATAGCCAAAACACACAGGCACATTCATACATATATCATGGATTCCCTCTTACTTTGTTCTTAAAATATCCAAAAGCCAAAAGAAATTTAGTTAATTTGCAGTCGTTCATCAGAAAATTGTTTCTAAACAGCTAGAGTGTTTTCTTGATAAGCCAGTGGCTGCCAAGAACTTGAATGTTGTAAAATTATATTAATTTGTAACTAGAAGAACTTGATGATGTAACTGGGAAGTAAAGAGAGTCCTCATTTTGTTGTTTATGTGTGTTTGATTATGTGCATAGTGTGTGACACATTAAAGGAATAAGATATAACCTGAAATCTCTGCCTCAATGTGATAATTGTCCCAATGATTAGCTACTTTATTCTCTCTGTCTGTCACTCTCTCTCTATTCCCAGCAGAATCTACTTCTCTTTTCTTCCCTCAAGGCAGAGGAAGGGAGGGGAGGGGTGTCGCTTTTACATTTTTCTCAGTCCAAATTATAGCTGTGAACCATGCAGATAGGAACAGAATTATACATCTGAAACCAGCAGTAAGTCTGTGCGTGAGCGAGTATGTGTAGTTGTGTCTAGAAGTAATTAAATTTACATAATTGTGTCAACAGAATAAATCAGTGAAGCTCTTGTTCCACCAAATGTTTCTTCCAGAGAAAACGCAGCGGTAGCTTCAGCATTCAGTAAACTTTGCATTTTGCTGATATAAATATAAGAGTGCTGAGGGGTGGAGAACGCAGCCAGAGTTTTTCTAATTTTACAGTCCTTCAATTATATTTCGCATTCAGTCTGAGAGAAGTCTGACCTAAAACACAAATGGCACATTATTATGGGTAAGAGAGCCGTATGTGTGTGTGTGTGTGTGTGTGTGTGTGTGTGTATGATAGCCTTACTGCTGAGAGTCTGGTAAGAGGTTTAAAGGGTGACTTGGACTTAGTGGTGGTGGACGCTCCCATATGTCCGCTGCAGAGATAGAGCGCAGAGAGTGTGTTTGCCCGAGGCCCATATGTCTTTATGAGAGTGCTTAGGATAATCTTTGCGTTCAACGACCAATTCAGCCTGTGTATTGAGTTATTGTGCTGTGTTTTAATGAGATGTGGGATTGAGATGTGCAGACATGTCTCTCGTAAAACTCAAAAACAATCACTAACAAACGGTTCTGATATTGTTTTTCTCGACTTCACACACTCTTTCAAAGTCGATTCTTCTCAATGTACTGTAAGGTTCTCTGAATCTGTAACTAAAAACACCCATGCTCATGCACAGGTGCATACACACACACACACACACACACTATTACATTCTGTAAGTAAATAAACATTAAGTACTTAAAACAACATGCAGCAACTGTGATAAAACAGACCAGGCCAGTTTGAGCATCTGCTGTGCCGTGGAGCTCAAAGCTGCTTCAATGAGTTACACAGAGAGGCTCCAGCAACTGATCTGAAGTTCTCTCGCAGGACGAAAAGCTCAAATGTTGCTGATTTTTTAGATCTCGGTAATGGGTTTAGCTCCTATGCACAATAATAAAATTAAAGTAAAAAAAAAAAAAAAAAAAAACCTACAGAGCTCAACATTAATTTTCTATAATCTGAGTCTTGAGAGCCTAAGTGCTTTTGCATGTAGCAAAATGTATTATTTTTCAACATATAAAAAAATTACCAAAATTTGAAAGTAATAGGCTAAATATAAAATATATATGTAATGTCTGAATTAAGGAACAGCATTAAATACATTTTAGTAAAACTTCATGAAGTAGCCTATAGCTTTAAAAAGTTATTTAAAACTTTATACAGTGCTTAACAGATATAGTTATAGTTGATTCATAAATGGTCCACAACATTTCTAACTGTTTGGATGTGAATTAACTAAAGATCTGTTAAGCATTATATAATGTAGTGATGTTTAACAATATTAATTTAAAGTTTTTTTTAAATATTACCAATTTCTAAGCAGTCAGCTGTTTAGTTTTTGCATTTTCCTTCCTTTTCGCATGAGAACATTAAAAATGAAAAAAACAAAAACAACAAATTTATGTTCATTCGTAATTTACGGTCACAGTGCGGTTTTAGTTTTAAAAGCACAATTTATGTTTTCTCGTCGACCCTCGGGATCTCACATGCTAAAGTTTTCAAGTTTTCTGCTCATCTTTTACAAGCCCAACCGAGCGACTCCTTAATTAAAATATTCCCCTCGAGATGAAAAACACATGTGCACTATTCCTGTCCCCCCTGTTTACGCTCATAACTCAGCGGCTGTGTCTCAAACCCTTTTGAGCTGCCTACCAAGACGAGCCTATGGTGCCCAATATGCTGTCTAGATGCCCAAAACCTGCTGGCAGGGTAGGCAACCAATTAGGTTTTGAGATACAACCAGTACTCCACACAAAGGCTAAAAACAAGGACAAACCATAATGTTAGTCAAAATAAAAATAGTTTAAGTTACGATATAGACTAAAAAAAACTAACTAACGTTACTTAACTTGTTTTTGCAAACAACAAGCTTTCTTTATTATTCTGTTGAGTCAGGATTCAGTGGCGTCTCGAGCCATTATTCAGGTTAAGTAAACATGTTGGACGCTCCCTAGAACGTTTTATGAGCTGCAATCAGAGAGACTTTATGAGCGTCTAGGAAACCCCTGCTTAAAAACCTATTAACTCTCTCGACACAACTCTGATTTGAGCAATATGACAAGCGTAAAGAGCCACCGGGCCGCCGGGATTTGGGCAGGCCGGTGGCGGAGAGTTAGCTCGCCTCGCCTCTCCAGGGAAAAGAAGAAAAGATGGACACGCCGATAGAGAGAGAGAGTGTTTAGTGCTAAAAACAACGAGGAACAGTAGCAGGTCTATTTGTAATTTTTAAAAAGTATTGCATGGAGATCTAAGGCCCGCGTCAAGGCCACATGTTAAATTTGTGTGTCCGAATTCGTAGTTAAAAAAAAAAAACCCAGAGATTCTTAAAAAACAACTACGATATTTCGCATAAAGTTGTACTAGCGTGAAATTATTGTCGAATCCCCACTCAACAAGGGATTTTGCGAGTTGATGAGATGCGGCGGTGGAGTATGACAGCTGTGTTTTATGTCCCGGGAGAGCGCTCGCTCTTGCACGGTCACTTCAGGCTCGAGCTCAACGTGAGCTTTCATGTCATCGTGCCGGAGAGCGAGCCGTGACAAGAGTAACGGAGCTTTTCAGATCGGATTGCTCAAACTGTACGTCTATTTCATGATCAATACAAGTCGAACTGGTACTATCGCGAAAAATTGAGACTATGATGCATTTCATACTCTTTCTAAGGGATTTTAAACACGCGCTCGTGCACTTACTTGGGATTTTGTGAATTCCACACGACAGACTCCAGTGATTTGGCTGCGGGTAACGCATATCTGCACATGGCTGTCAGAATCCAGAGGTAATATTTCCACGAGCCGTCACTTCTAGCCATCTTACAGGGTTCTGGGAGAGAGACACAAGCTAGCAAGAAGATAAGATCCTTCTTTCGATCGACTGTACTCCGGGTTACCGAACCACATGCAAAAGAGCAGGTTAGGCGTCCAAGCGGAGGGGCTCCATGGCTCAACTTCCAAATCCAATTTTTCTAGCGTTGCCTGGAGGGGAAAAGGTGTCGCACAACGTTGCACAGGCGGATTCTGGGCCAACGTTTCTCTATTACCAAAATCGCTGCTACCTTGCACTTAGGTAGACGGCAGCGCGTGACTGTTTTATTGTACTCATCTATTAGTGAGCTAGTAGCCTTACAAAAGGTAAAATCACGCCAGATAGGGGGTGGGTGACATGAACACAGGTATAAGGACCATCAATCCCGTGTTGGGGTTCGGGTGTGTGAACAAATCCGGTCCTGATCATGTGTCGGATTTAAAACTAGACTCCTTTCGCTTTTGATCCCAAATCATAGAGATGAGATTTGGATATGCAACAGTTTTTGTCCGAAATTTACCGACCTAAATCCATGTTCAAAGTGTCCAGGAACAAAGCTTAACTGTCAGTCGCAGGACTGCCAAAAATATCTGTCCAATTCCATTTGGATTCTCTTTCAAAAAATACACGAAAAGTAAACTCCCGAGTTTTGCGGCTTCTTATTTAGTCTGATCTGGCGTTTGAGTGCATGCTGATAGACGGGATCTCAGCTACTGTCCGCTGCTGGCTCGTGTGCCAAAAAGAGCACACAGTTTCGTCTCAATGATATAAACAGATGGGGAAACTCCAGCAGTTCGGCGCTTTACTCGCTTCCTCCGCGAGTTAATGACGCGTCTTTTAGCCTCGGATCTTGTTTAGAGTTGTTCGGCGCTCGACCGTGGATCCGGTGCTTCCACAGTCAGTCCCGCACACCGTTCACAGCGCAGTGACTCGCGATCCATCACCTCCACTCCCACCGAGCTGCTAAACCCCGCCCCGTTCAGAAACGGACCAATCAAGGCGCACGTTTAGGACGACGTCGCAACATGGTGTCCCTCTGTGTACAGCGAGTTTCGGAGAAGTTCATCTGCAAGACTGATGTTTTTTTGTTGTTTTTTTAAATGTATAGTTAGTCTAGTCATTCTTTTAAAGATAAGACGTTTTTGAAAAAGTAGTTGAGTTTAAGATACCCACCGTCGTCATTTTTGTTTTTTGCAGATTTAAAATGCCGCAAATGAATGTTTTCTTTAGACATCGTATAGCGAGACAGACTGCTTGTTACTATGGTTACGCCTATCCGTACGTTTTTCTTATGTTGCATTTTCGTTTCCCCTCTTAGTTTATAATTTTCTCCAAGATATGAACTTTCCGAGTCATTTAAATCCGTAAGTCTGTTTTACATTCACAACACATTACGGCTTACAGCTGAAAACACGGGTCTTCACCGTTTAAGCGTTTAATAACAGATTTAGGATCATTATCCCAAAGATATTCAAGAGAGTGACACTAATGATATTTGATGGTCAAACAAAGATAACGCTAATCCTTTCAGTAGTCAATACCGCCCCCTATTGGCTATAAAATCATTTTTATATTTCCATCTGTAAATGATTTCCTGTTTTTTTTGGACTTTTATTTAGTTTTTATTTTGTTGTTCTTTTAGTAGAACACTACTATATAGTAAGAATATACTGTACAACAAGTTAAAATATGAAATGAGTCAAAGTTAAGCTTGTTTATTTCTTAATCATTTCTGCTGGCAAATTACAGGTCTATGGCTAATTTGTGTGTCCTTCTCCCTGAGTAAGATGTGATTCTGAGTGACATATGGTGTCCTGTCAATCTACTATACAACCGGTGTGTGTGTGTGTGTGGGTGTGTGTGTGTGTGTGTGTGTGTGTGTGTGTGTGTGTGTGTGGTTTTTCAGAGAGCCATATGTCTTGAGAAGGGTTAGTCCTCTGGCTAGTGTTTAGATAACATGAGTGTGGTGTAGCTTTTACTCTTTGAGCTCTCGTGTGTGTGAAATGTCAGTTTATTCATTACCCATATTTAGATCAGGTCTGAAAGACCAGCCACTCATTAAGAAATGATATATATGCAGTCATGTGATCTGTTTAAAGCTGAACGTCATCAGCTCTGGCAGAAAGAGAAGTTTGTATTCTGCGATAGATAACTTTTACAGTAGTTAGCAGAGGCATGGTTTTGGTGTTTTCTGTGTGATCCTTTCTGCAGTTTTGTGTGTAATAATGTTTCCATGTTCTTTTGCTTAAGTACAAACATCTGACCTTAACCAGTACACAGAGCTAAATATAGCCCCCCACCTTAACCTGACTATTATTAAGACCTTTCAGCCAGTCATACGCCCTCTTTTTCCTCTCATTTTGCTTTAATGTGCTCTTTGTGTATCTGAATGATCTGACGTTTAGTACTGCCTGAACTGAAATATTCGTAGCAACAAGCTCAGAGAGAGCAAAACCACACACACACACCCAAGAAGAAATTACTGTCATGCATTTGTCAGCAGTTATTCACTAATATGTCCACACTGCGGTCTGAGCACAGTTACTAATAAACCTAAAGAACACATGGACACACAGACCCACACATACACACATAAGCACTTTGGACTTTGCATACAAAGTTTATAAGCACATACATGTATGTGTATATTTTATATATAGTATAAAATAAAATATTTAATGATTTACATAAAAGATACAAATGTATAATATATAAAATATATAAAAATTTAATTTATTCTTCTGATGGCATGGCAATGGATGTTTTCAGCATCCATTATTCCAGTCTTCAGTGTCACATGATCCTTCAGAAATCATTCTAATAGGATGATTTGGTGCTCAAGAAACATTTCTTATTATTATTATCATAGTTGAAAACAGTGTTGCTGCTCAATTATTTTGTGAAAACCATGTTATTTATTTTTTCAGGGTTCTTTGATGATTAGAAAATTCAAAAGAACAGCATTTATTTGAAATAGAAATCTTTTGTAACATTATAAAATACTGTCTTTTCATTGACAAAAAGACAAATATTGTCTTTTCAATATTGG
>RJVU01073043.1:391204-414144 GCA_003731715.1 Anabarilius grahami | reverse complement strand
TTTTTTTTGCACTTTGTCTATCTTGTAAAGTTGTATATTATTATTTTATTCTTTTTATTATGTGTCTTGTCTTGTCGCTGTCACTCTGTTGCACTGTGGAGCTTCTGTCACTAAAACAAATTCCTAGTATGTGTAAACATACCTGGCAATAAAGCTCTTTCTGATTCTGATTCTGATTCTGATTCTCCCGTAGTAGATGATTACAGTAGAATGTCACAAAGTAGCAGTTAAAGTCATGCATGCACAATACAATG
Organism: Anabarilius grahami; assembly: GCA_003731715.1. Taxonomy (NCBI): domain Eukaryota; kingdom Metazoa; phylum Chordata; class Actinopteri; order Cypriniformes; family Xenocyprididae; genus Anabarilius; species Anabarilius grahami. The sequence goes on along the minus strand of RJVU01073043.1, from coordinate 413,890 downwards.
TCAGAATGCCATTGCCGTTCCATCAACAGCTGTTACTTAAAGGATTAGTTCCTTTTAAATGAAAATTACCCCAAGCTTTACTCACCCTCAAACCATCAACGGGACCAAAGAGTATGATGCACTTTCTTCAGCTCATACTCGTTGGCCCTGTTCACTGCCACTATAAAGCTTAGATGCATCAGGATATTTATTAATATTTCTCTGATTGTGTTCATCAGAAAAAAGAAAGTCATGTACACCTATGATGGCCTGAGGGTGATTAAAGCTTGGGCTAATTTTTCACAGCGACTAGCAACAAAGTGGCTGCCAGTGTGAATGGGGTGTAACACATTCTACACTCTTATCAAAAGGTTTAGTGGGGTTCTATATAGAACCCTAGGGTTTTTGACTAAATTTTAAAGAAGCCTTTATGCCAAAAAGGTTCAAAATAAGGAGAAATGTCTTAAATGACTGCATAATATACTTTCATGTTTAACGGGTTATTTAAATTTTTTCATAAAAAAATGAATTAAAGCTAAATCCATAATATTGTCCCATGATGGGAACCCCTAAAAGGTTCTATATGAAGCACCTAACAGAACCCTTTAAAGGGTTAGTTCACCCAAAAATGAAAATTCTGTCATTTATTACTTACCCTCATGCCGTTCCACACCCGTAAGACCTTCGTTAATCTTCGGAACACAAATTAAGATATTTTAGTTGAAATCCAATGGCTCCGTGAGGCCTACATAGGGAGCAATGACATTTCCTCTCTCAAGGTCCATAAAGGTACTAAAAACAAATCTAAATCAGTTCATGTGAGTACAGTGGTTCAATATTAATATTATAAAGCGACGAGAATATTTTTGGTGCGCCAAAAAAACTAAATAACGACTTATTTAGTGATGTCCGATTTCAGAACACTGCTTCAGGAAGCTTCGGAGCATAAATTAATCAGTGTATAATGTGTATAATAACTAAAATATCTTAATTTGTGTTCCGAACATTAACAAAGGTCTTACGGGTGTGGAACGGCATGAGGGTAAGTAATAAATGACAGAATTTTCATTTTTGGGTGAACTAACCCTTTAAGGTTCTACAGTATATAGAACCTTTTTCTTCTCATACACTTACAAAAGCCAGAGAATGCTTGATATCTGTTTTATCACTGTATAATGAAATACCACATAACCAACTGCATGTGTATATTCTTAATCTGTGTAATGAAATGTAATGTAATCTGCGCTGTTAAATTTATTTATAACCGTTATCAGAACAAATGAGCTTTGATTTATAACTGAACATTAGAGAGATAGATAAAGAGAGGGAGGGAGACAGAGGAGAGAGAGATAAAAAGATCTCTTTTACTGCCAAATTCTTCTTGTCTTTAATCATGTTTTCAAAAAATCAACAATCTTTTTCACATAGACAGTAACATTTGCTTTTGGACAAGCTCATTATGTACAAAAACAGTAAATACCACAAGTTCTGTGGCTCACACACATCTGTCTGGCTCTGTGTTGTTTAAGTTGGACGTTTTCTGCATTTTAGAATTTGACGTAATGTAAAGACTTAAATAACACAGTGGGATGGCAGATGTGATTGGGGGCATGTTGAGAGATGGAGAGAGTGTAACTGTTCCCTGTGTGAAAGGTGCAGAAGTAGATTAAGATCCCGAGGGTGGAAGCTTATCTGTGTATGAAGCGTTGCTGATTAACTAACCTCACGCATACATGAAAACACATGACGCACATTTATAAACCTTTCTTGCTCAGCTTCTGTCAGCCGTTATGCATTTGATTTGGGCTGATGAGAGAGTTTTATGTCTGATATACAAATAAATAAACATCTGAAACTTCGGCAGTGGAATAAATGTCTCATAACAGTAAGACACAACTAGTAAACTGGAATAAACAACTTGATTTATGCAAAGCCTATAGGATAAATCAGTGCTCTTCAGCCTCTCCATGTACATTTCTTCTGTTCTATTCAGATTCAGAGCCGAGATGCAGCATGTGGCATGTTTGTGACATGTAGCGCTCTCATTGGGGACACAAGTTTGAGTCCTGATCCCATTTCCTCTACTCTATCCCTCTACTTTCCTGTCTGTCTCCTGTTCTGTCCATTAAGGCATCCCATCAGGCATCGGTGATGAGCCACTGGACACAGCTGGTGGATTGGTAATTAGACTGATGTCACACTCAAGACTTTCTATGTTTTTAATAAATAATACATCACAAATAGTAAAGATGAATTCAAAGTGTATTATTTTTCCACAACACTACAAACCTGCAGCTTTTTGTTTTGTTTAAAAAAAAAATTGTATAGAGTTTTTTCATAATTTGCATTTATCCATTCTCTATATTAATAGTCTGCTTGCTCAGTATATTTCATACACATTATACTTCTACTAAATTATGAGGGCAACTCTCCAAACACTACAGTTCAAAGCCAGATATCATGAGACAGGCTAATTCGTCTGACACTAACTACTAAGAAAATTTCCCAACGAGCCAATAGGATGCACTGGCATGTGAAGTGGAACTCGCACACATCTGGAGTCAAAATCCGTTTTTAATCAAAATAGATCATATTTAGCCGAAAAACAGACGTGTTTTTCCGTCTGAAATATGACTGGTGTTGGCACACTGATTAAATTCTCATGCAGTTCAGGTTCCTCTGCTGTTTACTTTTAAAACATATTTATACATACATAATTCAAGGAACTCCAGAATCAGTTGGCCGAAGAGAGGTTTTAGTATATACAATATATGCCTAAATGAATTTGATCAGTGATAACTTCTCATTCACTCTCCAGGATCCCTTTCATTTCAGTAGATGTGATGATATCAGCCAGCTAGAAAAGCTATGAATGTTATTAAGAAGGATAAAGTAACACAAAACTTTTCATTGTTTCTGTGAAACCACTAAACCTTTGTTTTCTCTTTGGGGTCTTAAAGATCCCGATGGGGCTTTTTAATAGATCAAAAATAGATTTACCAGTGAAGAATCAAGTTGAGACTTAATTATTTTTTCTAACCTTATGAGAACTGATTATACACAAAATTTTAACTTGCTTACATGCTTTAAACATCCTCCACGAAAAAAGAGGCCACATAAAGAAGATGAAGAAATAACTGTGATGAATTTTCCCATGCTCAAATGTTCTGATTGTTGCACACACTGTAAGAGTACACTGCTTTCAGTGTTTTTCTATGATGTGTTTTATTGTGTGTTTGCTGGCGCCAGATAGACCCAAATAGGAACAAAATTAGTATACTGCATAACAATTTTCTTTTCTAAAAGAAGGCAGGCACTGTGGTAAAACGGAGTGAGAAAGGTTCAGAAATATTTTTTTCTGTGTTTAGGTCAAAAGAATATATAAAATAATTAGAATGGAACATAAGAAGTCAGTTTCAAAATTACTTTTTTACAAAATTTTTGTTTCACTTTTTAAAAAAATGTATAAGGATTACAATTTATTCATGTTTTTGTTCTTAACAGCAGTTAATACATTATTGCTCACATCTTTAATGTACAAATGAATTCTCTATTATTGTGAGTGGGTGGGTGGAATATACAGTTTAAAAGCTCCCAAGTCCCAAAAAAAACAACAACATGAAAACCCAAACATGTGGGCTTGTTTTCATGATTTATGAGGACACAAATTTGTATAATGACATGGGTATTACATTGGTATTATTTATGACATAAACATGTTTTATGAGGACATTTCATGAGTCCTCATATTTAAATAGTTTTAAAAACATACTATACAATGTTTTATTAAAAATGTAAAAATGCAGAATGTTTTCTGTGATGGGTAGGTTTAGGGGTAGGGGTAGTGTAGGGGGATAGAATGTACAGTTTGTACAGTATAAAAACCATTACACCAATGTAATGTCCTCACTAAGATAGCAACACAAACCTGTGTGTGTGTACATGTTGTTTCTTATTTTAGACTGGAGATGACTTACATGCTTGTAGGCCTGTTAAACGGGTACAATTTGTTACCTGCCTACTGGCGTGATTTCAGATATTAACTTGTTTGACATCTGCTCCATGTGTGTCTGCCATGATTTGTTCAGGCAAATAAGAGTGAACATCAAGCTACACTGTAAAAAAAAATCCCAGTAAAATTTACGGTAAAAAACCGGCAGCTGTGGTTGCCAGAACTTTACCGTAAAAAATACAGTAGCAACGTAAAAAAAAAATCTGTTAAATTTACGGTAAAATAACGTATTTCATTAACTGATATAATGTTAATTTACCAACCTAATGAAGTACTAATATCTGTTTTGTACCTTTATAATACACTGACAGTCACATGATGAATCAAAGTTCATCACACGCAGATTTTCCACAAGCTGAGAAGGACAACACTAACATATAGAAGGTGCACACAGTGTCATTCACACACACACTAAACACCATCATGGTAACATGCATGAAATTTTAAAAATGCAATAAACATTAATTTAACAACATTAGATGTAACATAAAACCCTAATGTACATAACTGATCAGAAAAAAATGAGAAAAACTAAGAAGAAACAGAGTTATTTCAACGAAAATATATCAAATGTGAAGTGTCACGCAGGGAATTGTGGGAATGTCAATTTACATTTTTTCACTGTAAATTTTACAATGAATTGTTTTTTTTTCACTTCCAAAAACTGTGAATTTAACGGTATTTTACCGTAAAATTACATTAAATGTACCGTTAGATCTATTACAGTTATTCACCGTATATAGTACGGAAACTTTCTGTAAACCAATTAACAGTTTTTCACCGCAGCATTTTTACAGTCTTTTACTGTTAAAATCACGGTCATTTTTTACAGTGTATGTCCAAACAGGCAGACTGTGGTTTGTGTCTAGAGAGGCAGAAAGGCAGTTAAGTTAATTTCATGTGATTGTAAATTTCCCTTGTAGTCCTCCACACCTCAGATTGTTTTTGACTTGACTGTCTTGAGACATAACATACTCTTATGATCTCTCTCAGATAAGTGTTTCAGTGGAATTTGCTGCCCTATAAACTCTGTCTATCACATATCCGCTGTAATTTATGCACTCAAACAAGCGATGAGGCACTGATAAGACTGATGAGATAATGGAGAGGCAGCTGTAGTATCACATTGGGGTCTCAATTTACCATTTGGTGTACCTTTAAATGGATAGTTGTATATTTTTAACATTAATTATTAATAAGTCTACCAACATACCATATGAAAGCTTTAGGGACTATTTGAATTTATAATTCACATTCCTGCTTGTATAGTGCAACAGGGTCACTATTGTAAATTATTTTTTAATTTTAAAGTGCCCCTATTATGCTATTTTACAGGTTACTCATTTTGTTTTGGAGGTCTCCTATAACAGGTTTACATGCATCAAAAGTAAAAAAAACACTTTAATTTTCTCATAATATACATTGCACATCACCACATTTTTCAATGATTCTCAAACAACTCGTCCGATGATTCAGTCTCTCTAAATCCCTCCTTTCTGCGAACCTGCTCTGCTCTGATTCTGCTCGGCTCTGCTCTGATAAGGCTGTTCAGAGTCAATTCTTTCTTTTGAGAGACAACAACTTTTTTATCGTGCACCTTCGGCATCACAACTTTGCAGATCGTTTACGTTCACAGACAGCTACGTTACACATTGCATGACGGGTAATATTCGAAAAAAAGCATAATAGGGGCACTGTAAAATGGAATGTAAGTGAAATAATTAATTCAGTGTAAATGAAAACCTTTAAGCCGGGGACACACCTAACGATTAGCTGAAACATTCTAAGACTGAACTGAACACACATACCGACTGTTTCCTGCGACTGAAGCAGATTTAAATACTTACACATGGAATTTGAACACCGACTGTAATCGCAGACTGAACGCGACTGGCCGCGTTTGAGCGCGATCAGTCATAAGTATCAATTTACATTCATAATCGGCCTTACAATCGTTAAATGTGTGCCCGGCTTTAAAGGAATTAAATCTAAAAATGAAAAGTGAATTAAATATTAATTGAAAAATATAAATAATTGTTTTAGTCATCAAGCACTCATCCCATGGTGGAATAATCTGACCTGTGTATGTGATGGAGAAAACATCCCCCAGGCCATATGGTGTGTAATGGCAGTAAGGACACTGATACTGGTGACAAAGATGGACACAAATGAAATCGCAGTGGCTGGAAGCCAAAAGCAGAGCAATTTTCATTCTGCTATAAAATGTGGTCCTTCTTTGGATTTATTTTTAAGACTATTTTGTATGTTAGTATGCACAGTCGTGCTGACCCAAGTACTGTAAGTTTTGAACTGTTTCCTCTTGCTTTTGTGGCTTTTAATATATCTGAAATGATTCTTTGTAAATTAAATGGTGCTTCAGGGTCATAGGCTTTAATATTTACGTCATTTCATTCAACATATGTCTTGTTTTCTGTTGGCTGTGCAGGAGAAACAAGCAGCAGTCATATTAGCTGATACGTTGTGTCCCTTGGCTGTGATATCTCTGTAAATACAGATGCTTCTTCTTTCCAAGTTCTTGATTATTTTAGGTGTAAATCTCAATGGCTTCCTTAACTATGCTTATTAAAGCTAAAATATATAAAAGCAAGTAGAAACAAAAATGCTCTTTCATTTGGGAATACGTTACCCAACTCAATTCAAAAGTTTGGGGACAGTAAAATCTTTTTTTCTTTTTTGAAATAAATTAATGCTTTCTGAAACGTAAAAGTCACAGTAAAGACATTTATAATCTTACCAAAAGATTTCTAGTTCAGATAAATGCTGGGTTTTTTTGTTTGTTTGTTTGTTTGTTTGTTTGTTTTTTGAAAATCAGCATATTTTAAGGATTTCTGAAGGATCATGTAACACTGAAGATAAATAATGGCTGCTCTGAAAATTCAGCTTTGCCGTCAGAGAAATAAATTGTTAACATTTATTAAAATAGAAAACCGTTGTTTTAAAGTGTAGTCATACTTCACAATATTACTGTTTTGCTGTATTTTTGATCAAATAAATGTAGACTTGGTGAGCACTAGAGACATTTAAAAAAAATCTTACTGACCCCACACTTTTGAACAGTAGTGTATACCACATTGCTGTGTTAAAATATATTGTGAATACTGGTTCATGTTGAATTTAATACTCCATATTCAGTATCTGAAAACGGTTTATCACACATTGTTATGGCTATAGTAATATACGAAAGAGGCATATATAATATTGGGATTTTAGTCAGAAAATAAATCAGCCACTCTACTTGTTTGTCTGATTACAAGAACTGACCACTCTGTTATTGCCTTTCAGTCTCTCTGAGTCAGTGTGTAGACCAAATGACTGTTTGCATATAGTGTGTCAACGTGATATATGTTTTATGTTGACACTTTCAGCATTTGCATGAACAGTATCCCATGTTTTCCTATGACTTGTTTAGTGAAGGCAACCAAGCAAATAAATGCAAATTTCTCATTGCACAAAAGATTGATTTCAGGGTTGGAGGGGAAGAAAGGGGTGGATAGATTTTCTTCTCCGTTTTCAGAGCTAAGTGGCTCTGAGACAAGAGCAGCGTACACTCCGAACATCTCATATAACCACACACACACACACATTGCACTCATGTCTAAATGCTCTCTCTCTATCGTGGCTGATGAAATCATATTTCAGACGTTCATTAAGAGAGCTGGGATGAAATAGATCATTTAGAAAGAAAACACATCGCTGGACATTTCCTTCATCTGGTGGTTTTTCTCAGTTCTTTCATCAAAGGAGCAACATACACATTTTCATTTTTCACATCTCTCATATTCATTACCCAGAAAGCATTTTTGTGTGTGTGTGTGTGTGAGTGTGTGTGTGTGCACCTTTATTCCTCTGTTCATATTGAGAGGATACAGCTGCTCCTTTAGATTTCCCAAACATCCCAAAACCAACCTTTTTATTTATCCAAGAGTGTGAATTACAAACAGCTGCATGCAGTACAACATGACATGTTTTGTGTGTGTGTGTGTGTGTGTGTGTGCGTGTGTGTGTGTGTGTGAGCGTCGCCTGACCCCTTCATTTCCTGTGTCTGTGTAAAAGTTCCCGCTGATTGTTCCTTGGGGTTGGAATTAGAGACACAACCCAGCAGCCAACCACTTCCGGGAAATAATCACACACCCTTCTCCTGTCTCTTTAGCTGGAGCTTCACACAAGCATAGAGAAACAGAGAGAGAGAAACAGTTTGTTTTTGTGAATCTAAATAACCGCAAAATGAATTGCTTTCTATTTATTTTGAATAATTTTACAGTTGATTGAAAACAGTGAAAAGACACAAAAAGGCCTTCAATCAGCTAACCACATTATATACCGGACCATATTGTTTTTGTGGCCGCAGATAGTGCTCCGTCTTTGTGTTTTGTGTGTGTGTGGGTGTTGCCTGGTTCTAACTGTACATGAACTTGATGACTGTTTGCTTTGGAAATTAAATGATATTTCTCACAGCATACCCATTCTCACTTGCGTACATGTGCTGCTGTCTCGCTGTCCCTGGGCCTCTTTCTCCCCCATCCAACAGGGACTTGACAGCGTAGGGAATTGTAAGCCAGCTCTTTGAGTGTGGGTTTGTAACAGGGCTCGGCCCGGCCTCTCTTTGGCTCCCAACCCTGTTGGCTTTGGTCGCTGGCTTCATGTCTGGCTGTAGTCTCTGCTGAAATAGTTGACTATTGCATTAGCACTGGATTAATCTAAGACATCTCATGCTAGTCTATTAGTATACCTACTTCTGTTGAAACTTTGTTTGGAGTGAATACATTTACATAGACATTGAAATGTACACTACTGTTCAAAAGATTCTTGGAGGAAAGATGTTTTTGAAATAAGTCTCAGCAAGGCTGAATTCATTTAATCAAAAATACAGTTAAAAACTTAATATTGTGAAAAATTGTCCCAATCTAAAATACTTGTTTTCTATTTTAATATTGTAAAATGTCATTCATCCTGTGATGGAAAAGTTGAATTTTCAGCAGCCATTATTCCATTCTTCAGTGTCACATGATCCCTCAGAATTCATTCTAATCATGCTAATTTGCTGCTCAAAAAATTTTTCTTTTTTATTATCAATGTTGAAAACAGTTGTGCTGCTTAATATGTTTGTGGAAAACCATGATACATTTTTTTCAAGATTCTTTGATGTAAAGAAATTTCAAAAGAACAGCATTTATTTTAAATAGAAGTATTTTAAGTCTATACTGTCACTTTAATGTAATTTCTTTCCATGAAAATATCTTACTGACCCCAAACTTTTGAACTCTTTTGATAGAGTACATTATTATTGACAGCATCTAAAATCCATGAACAATACATTTACATTTACATTTATGCATTTGGCAGACGCTTTTATCCAAAGCGACTTAAATTGCATTATACTATACATTTGTATCCGAGTATGTGCAATCCCTGGGATCGAACCCATGACCTTGGCATTGCTAGTGCCACGCTCTAACCACTGAGCTACAGGAAAGCTTTTAGCTTCATAGAATAATTAATTCATGGAATTAATAGGTTGATTTAATTGTTTTTAATCAATGGCATTAAATACATTAAATACCATCACATTTAGGTAATGCATTTTCATAATTTGACATTATGACAGTTTCATTCTGTTTGGTGTCATATTCAACTCTATTCAGAGGATATTATCACTCTACATAAGCCTAAAATTTAAAATGTTATATCGAATGGAAATTCTGCCATCATTTAATCACACCGAATTATCATTTATTTGACAGCTGCAGCTATAAAAATGACAAAGACACAATAAAATAGCCATAAACATAATCGTTTACTTGTGTGTTATATTCCAAGTCATCAGAAACCATATGAGAGCTCCGCGTTAGAAAAAGGCTGTGATTTAACTTTTTATGCATGTATAATCATCCTCCATCATACTCAAATGTTGCATTTGTTTAAACATTGGGGACTTAAAAATATCTATATAATAGTGTATTGTAACTAAAATCATTGTCACTGTACATTTATCTGCTTATTAATTTTTTTTTTATATTGTTGAAAAGTGATAAGGGTTTGGTGCTCAAAATTATTTGTGTCTGAAGCTGTGCATATGTGAATACTTTTATGTTTAAATGCTGTCAGTATTGTACGTTTGTACATGTAACTGATACATATGAATAATAATGACATCAGGCTGATCAGACATCTACGCGGAACTATGCTGATTGGATTATTTTTCCAAACAGGAACACTACTTTCAAACAAGCCTACATTGGTTTAAACATTAATGAAGTCGCCTTTAGTGTTTAACCAAATACTACAATTCCTCAAAGTAGGCTGCATTACTAAACCCCAGTATGGAGGCCCAGAGTAGAGCTTCCCCCTTTCCTAATACGTTTTGTTATGCAAAATAAACAGTTAAGCAAAAAAGAGGGGCTTTCTGAGGTCTTTTATGTCAGTAGGGGTTGCTACTGGTAATGCTCCACCCTCTAATGCTACATTATAGACTGAACCTTTAATGGCACAGTAAGGGCTGAATCTGCACATGCTGAGAACAAGAGATGAAAAACAGCATCACTTCCACTGTCTCGGGACAAATAAATACTGACAGAGATGAAGAGAAATAGGAAGATATGAGGGACAGAAAGAAGAATGTGTGTCTCCTATAGACAGGATGTTTGTTTTTGCAGTGGTCAGCGTGTACTATTATTTGCGGCCCTCCTCTCTTGTTGTCTGTGGTTGATTAAGAGAAGAGATTTCATGGCAGAACACATTTGCCTGTGCAGGGAGAGGCTTCATTTCACAAACCACAGAGAGACCACTCAGTTCACTTCTATAAACATGCCTAAAACCAGTCGAGGATTAAGATCATTGTTTGTCCTGGACCGCAAATACACGCCGACAGCTATGAGAAAGAGAGACTGCGAGTTTGCTTTTAATCTGAATTTGCTTTCTGTAAGTATGGGTTATGTTCTGTGGTGATTTAGTAGGAAAACACCCTCCGTAGTATGTGTCAACAACTTAAAAATGTATGGAAATATAATGAATATGAAAGTATAATCCATCAACCATTGCACTTGCTTTGCACTGTATCATTTAGATGTTTTTTGACGTTTTAAAACAAGCTCATTTAAGAGGACTTACGCCCCAATTAGCAGGTCAGAAAGGGTTTATTTACAAAATTTTCTTTATTTAGGCATGATGTGACACCATTGCACTGAGCATTCTGGTTTAGTCACATCACATCACGCCACTCGCTTGCGGTGTCAACAGTGTGTGTTGCCATTATTAGAGATCTGCTGTGGGCCCGACTCTGTTATTCCAGCCATAAAGCCTCAGCCTTCACTGTAGAAGTCAAAGCACAACACTGTCATCTTCCTCTCTGGCCTTGTCACAGCCATCAGCAGCAGCGGCAGCCTAAACACTTTGATAAGTAAATTGGATGTTTTGACCAGAACGGGGGGTTTTGGCTTCACTGCATTTATGCATCCCAAGTAAGCGGCTGCTTCCTGAAGTCTCCTCTAATTCCGTCTTTGACTTTTCTGCGGGTCAGCTGGAGCTTCACGATTCTTCGCTTTATGCGTGTGTGAATGTGAGAGAAAAGGAGAGAGTTAACAAAGCAAGACAGACAAAGAAACACAAAAAAGAGTCTCTCTCTCTCTCTGTCTGTCTCACTCGGCCCCTCTGTGTATGAATGTGAGAGACAGAGACATGCAAAGGAATGTGTGTCAGACAGAAACCGAGAAAAAGAGAGAGAAACAGAAAGATTTCCTAAGCTTATGCTTCAGCTCATGAGAAGTACTTTGATATTAGATCTGTATTTATTTTACATAGTCTATATGAATGTGTGTGTGTGTGTGAGTGTGTGTGTGTGAGTGTGTGTGAGTGTGTGTGAGTGTGTGTGAGTGTGTGTGAGTGTGTGTGTGTGTGTGTGTGTGTGTGTGTGCATTGCATGAGTAGTAAGGCTATAATGTTGATTTAGACATACTTTTCACATGAAGACCTCACATGTTATTACACTACACTGTAACAAGTGCAGTTGTTAGTAGTTATTTCTACCTGATTTGGCACTTAAAAATTACTTTTGATGGTGTAACTAAATGCACTCATATTTATTCAGTCATTTTAAATAATATATGTCTAAAGTTTTTTTTACTTTAAAATGGAATTTTTAAATTTTTTAATGCATTTAACAAATACAAAAGTAATGTTCCTTTTTATCTATTAAATATATTCAATATATTAAATAAATACTTCATAATTTGGTATACCTAAATGCACTCATGTTTATTCAATCATATTAAATAATATATGTCTAATGTTTGTTTTTTTACTTTTAAATGGAATTTTTCCATTTTTTAATGCATTTTACAAATACAAAAATAAAGTTCCTTTTTATCTATTAATATTATCCATTTATTAATTAAATACTTTATGATTTAATATAATATAATAACATTTTGACTTTTTAAATAGTATTTCAAATACTTTTATTTTAATTATTGTTATAATTTTAATAATATTTTTTTTTTTAGTGTTAATATAAACCACATGGTACTTTTTTTAAATTACCAGACAGCTTTTTTTTCTATTCCAGGATAAGAACAGATGAGAACTTTTATGACTTTCTAATATACTCAGCTGTAGGAGTTTTTCCATGTTGAACCAGTTCATCATTTCTTTCCCTTGCTATTTCAGTGGAGTACCATGGGATTTGAAGTCCTTCAAGTCCTATGTAAAGCCTCTGAGGTTGATCCTTTCATAAAATTTCTGGGGAGCAGACTGTGATTATACAGATATACTCACTCAATCTTTCACAAACCACTGTTGTGTGTCTTTTATCAACATATTTCACATAACAATGTCTTTTTGTCCTCCCACTCCTCTCTTTTCACATCTTTTCTCTCCAGTCTCATGGACACGTTGCGAAAGAATATAGTCAGAACTGCAACCCCAGATTACAAAAACAGCCTGATTTCCCATCAAAATAAGACGCACACACACACACTTGATCGCTTTTGGATATGTAAAACAGAGCTTAAATCTGGGTGTTGTCCAGATCATATGATTCAGTATTAAATATCTTAAATATTTTGCTGTGGTTCATTTAGGTATCTTGGGTAACATACATCTCTGTGCTGTGAAAGCCACGGCACAACTACAGAAGACAAATAGTAAGATGATTAGCTGTGTGTGAGAGAGTGAGCAGTGCATGCCTACATCTGTACAAATAGAAGGTGTTAAAAGTTTTCTTAGCAGGAAGGCAACCGCTTACGATGAATCCGTCAGCACCGAGGGGTCAAAGGGAAAGACACGTGGTAAAGGATACAGCGGTGTGTGTTCTCTGAGATGATACTCTGTGGTGTGTCTCTAGAAATCACACACACCTATTTATTCACTTATTCAGACCAGCGATTTTTTTTTCATGGTATTACGTGAAAATATTTTTTTGGTTTGTGTGTCGACCTCAAGAAACATAGATGAAAATAAGACTGTATAGTGTCTGTAGGGTCTGTGCTGTGTATCTTTCTGTAGTTTGTGCTAAAACAAACAAACAAAAAAACTGTTTACTCAGCCAGCTCAGCTCTCTCTCTCTCTCTCTCTCTTTCATCTTGAGCAGTTCTGTGATAAACAGTAAGCAACAGTTCAGAACTAAGATGACAATAAAATCAATTCATTGCCAAGTGTAAATTCAAACACCATTCATTTCAGAACAGAACACACACACAGTTAATTGAAAGTGTCATTGAATGTAATTTTTTCACATGCCTGCATCTTGCCATTCACCCATTCTAAATACACCACTTGCTTTTTTTTTCTGAGACGTATGTGTGTAGTGTGTGTGTAGTGTGTGTGTAGTGTGTGTAGTGTGTGTAGTGTGTGTGTGTGTGTGTGTTTGTGTGGTCCTGGTAAACCCTACAACAATAGTAATACCTGTAATTTTTGACCTTGCTCCCCATGAGGAAAAAATCATACGAAATGAAGAAAAAATGCAGAACGTTTTCTGTGATGGTAGGATTAGGGTTGAGTGACAGAATATACTGTTTGTACAGTAAAAATCATTATCCCTATGGACAGTCCCCATAAAACTAATATAAACGTAAAATATATTTAAAAATTATATTTCTTTAGGTTAAGAAATTAATAAATCATAATATTTATAAATGATTCATAAATATTCAGCAAGGGCACATTAAATTGATCAAAAGTCAAAAGACAATAAATGTTTCTTGAGTACCAAATCAGCAAAATAGAATGATTTCTGAAGGATCATGTGATACTGAAGACTGTAGTAATGCTGAAAATTCAGCTTTACCATCATAAATTACATTTTAAAATGTATTAAAATGGACAGCTATTGAATTGTTATAATATTTGACAATATTGTAATAATATTTTACAGTATTACTGTTTTAGCTGTATTATTAAATAAATGCAGCTTTGTTGAGCAAAAGAGACTACTTTCAAAAAAACTGTTTTTAAAAAATCTTATAGACCCCAAATTTTGGGGGGATGGGGGGGAAGTTACTTAAAAACATGAAATTGACATATGTCTGTCTGCTGCCTTTGGCAGTTCAGTGACATTTTTTTGTACGGTGCATGCTTTTGTGCTGCCATCAGCCAATCAACTCAAGAATGATTAGTCACATGGCATTTACAGCTCAGGTGATTGACCTGGGGGAAAAAAAGAAGCTTTAAGATGGCAACTTGGCGATTGCTTACTTCCAGAGGGTGCCATTGAGATAAATGGGAATGTTAACAGATTTCTCCAGATATTACAGACCTCATTGGATGGACAGAGACAGGATGTGGTGGTAATTTTCCTGATGCTGTGTTGGAAAGTACTTTATCTTTCTCCATCACACCTACACACACACAAACACTCACACTGAATCTGATCTACCATGTGACTGCACATGCTTTACCTCACCTCCTCTTTGCACTGACTAATGTAACTTGGCAAAGAGGACAATTTTTCTGTCATTGGGGAAGGTGTACGGGGCCGTGGACCACACATTCAGATACACACTCATACGCACAGACTGTAATATAATTGTGAGTCAGTATTTGTATAGCTGAGCGGTTACTGGCTCTGCAAACATCAGCTCAGAACAGTGGTCCTCCAGAGAAGCACACACTGTTGTCATTCATTCATACAAACACACACACAACATGTTGGGTCTCACAGGTCTGGGGTCTGACATATTAACTGCAGGTGTCACTTGTGTTTGAGTGAGTTTGCATATATTTAGAAGTAGCAGTTGTAGCCTGTTCCTTTTGAATTTTTGAACATTTTTTAAATGATTTTACTAAATAGACATCAGACAATGAATATTCCACCGAACAGCCACACAGCAGACCCAGGAACACCTTTTTAGTGCAACTTATTTATGGCTAATTTAAGACTTAAAGACTAATGCAATGAATATGGCTGGTACTAAGAGGGTCTGGGGGAAAACTGTGACAGCCCATCACTCAACTCCATCTGTGAATCACAGTGTGGGGTCTCATGGCTTGGACATGGGGGGCTTCTACTGGCCCTGCTCACTTGTCTTTGTGGAGAATATAGTAAATGGATGAAGTTTTTTCTACAAAAACATCTCGACCACTCACAACCATCATCTAAATGTTGCTTTACAATATTGTTCTCATTAGGTCAGACAGAAAACAGTTATTTTAAAATATATTTTAATAATAAAAAATAATTTCAAATACAATGCTGATATTGTAAGCAAATTTCATTTTCTACAATGCTGATATGCTGCTCAATATTATTATCAATGTTTAAATCAATCAAATGCTGCTTAATATTTTTTTGGAAACCATGATGCATTTTTTTTTCAGGAATCTTTGAGATAAATATATATATATATATATAATATATAGAAGGAGCATTTATTTGAAATAGAAATCATTTGTAACTTTATAAATGCCTTTACTGTCAGCTTTGAACAATTTAATGTGTCCTTGATGAATAAGTCTAATTTGTTAACATTAGTTCATGCATTAACTAACATGAACTAACACTGAACAATATATATTTTACATCATTTATTAACTTTGTTAATGTTCATTTAAAATGATCGTTCATGTTAGTAATGTTATACAGCTTTTGACCTTAGAAGTGAATTGTGTAATTGTTGAGATCAACATTAGTTAAGATTAATGAATGCTGTAGAAGTATTGTTCATTGTTAGTTCATGTTAACTAATGCATTTAACTAATGCTGTTAACAAATGGAACCTTATTGTAAAGTGTCAAGTCAAGTCAGACTTTATTTAAAGAGCACATTTAACACAATCGCAGTTGATCCAAAGGGCTTTACAATAATGAATATAGGAAGAATTAAAAAGCAAAACAAAAAATATTAAACTTTTGTGAATATATTGTTGAACTAATACAGGCATTTAAAGAGCCACTCAAACATCCTGAAAGTGTGAGCAGCTTGGGCGTTAGGAAGACTATTTCTAATTCACACAATGAGTTTGATTTATCTCATTAATTTAACAACAGATATTCAAGCAGACTTTTTCTCCAAAGATAAACATCACAACAGTTTAACTATTAGTGTTTAACAAGGAGACAAACAAAATTATCTTTGCCTAGGACAAACCTAAAGAGGAGATTACAAGAAATAGAGGGTCACAGAGAGGTTCACTTTTAGCTGTGAGAAACACGTCCTCTCTATTTATACAAGGTTAATAAATCTCTACAAATTATTTAAGTTAATTTAATATCCATAAATAAACTGTTAAAACAGTCTTCACTTCTTCACATTATATGCTAGACAAAAATTGTGACCGTCAAGTAGAACTCTCAAGTTGAAAGCAAAACAATAGAATAGAAGAATCTTTTTAAACTATAGTTCCTGAATGTGCTGTAAGTTTTAACAGCAGACTGAGATCAATTCTGAATGAAGGGAACCTGAATACTGTTACAAGAAACAGTTTAACTGAAAGGCTTTGACTTATATGTGTTTTTTGGTGCAGATTTGCGGTTTCTATGGCTCCTTATGAAGCAGTTGGTTGTATTTCTGAGAATTCCAAAGCACAAAATCAATCAGCACATTTCATTACGCACACACACATTCCTCACAGAGGTATGTAACGCAGATTCTGCTGCCCTCTTCTGTCATTCTGACAAACTGCAGCCTTTCACCACTCTCTTTACAACACACATACACCAAGTACAGGATACATTACACTGATTTATATCCAGAAATACTTGTATGTATACTGTATACTTTCACTTTTTGAGAGTGACACACATGAACATAGATTGAGTTGTGCCTTTGATAAGTGGTGTTCTGTAAACCTCAGCACATTCCCAACTTGACCTTTATCTTTCAGGGGTCAGATGTCAAGGATCATGATGAGTAACTAAGTAACGTGGGAAAGGGGGGCACTTACATACACTTCAACCCCTAATCAAAGGCACAACAACGGTGTACAAGTGTAAACCAATTAATATCTTCCTCCAAATTCAGGGTACTAAGATTTTTATTTCCGTGTGTCATTGATTCAGTGTAACAACTCTCCTCTCCTAAAACTGTGTATATCATGTGAAACTAAGTGTTTCTGCATCCGTTTGTAAGTAAATACCAGCAAGTGTTCTTAGTTGGTGTGCGTTTCAATTGATCTTTATCTCATCTTTGAAGTTTGACTTATGCCCTCTCAACTGTGACCCAATGTTGGATAAAGCTGTGGAGGGGTCGGGTAATTCATTCACAAAACGAACATACACACAAAAGTTCTCTCAGTCCTCTCAACAGCACAGCACAAAACTAAAGAGTATGCACATCAAGAGAGAAGAAAGAAAGGAAGGAAAAGATTGATTAAAAAAATAGTGCAGAAACAGAAAGAAATAGTGTGTGTTTTGTCTTTTTCCTTCTTTTAAATTTTCTACTTTTGGGGAGAAATATGTGGAATTCTGCAAAATCGATATACACATGGTCAAATGTGTGAAAATAGAGCTAAGAGTATTTATTGTCACACACTTATAGGAACACCCAGCTGGAGGGCAAAACAAGGTTGTCCACCACTGCCTGCCAGTTACTTTTTAAAGATGCACTATGTAACTCTCGACCTGTTAGCAGTTAAAAAACAAAACTGCATGCATTTTCCGAAAGAACATTGTTTTGGTTGTGCTTCGGCTCTGAGTGACATTGCGGATGAATATGGTTATCCTACAGCTCATAAAACATGCACTACTAGGCTTAATAGATATAACCAGCTTAGATGGAAAGGATCTTAAGCTGTGTGAAGGAAAATTTTTATTAATCATAACTAACAATCCTTTTTCTTGCAGGAGTAACATTTATATGCTTTTGAAAACTAAATGTCCCCAACACTTTGGGCCAAAGTTAGTGTTTGTTGAAATAACGGATGCAGATGGACAAGACTAGACGACTGTCTAAATATATAACCTCATGACTTGAATAACAAGCTGAAGTAATAAAGAAATCCAGATTTGCGTTTTCCTAGTAACAGGGTTTGCTGAATTACACACGAAATGCCAATCATATTAGAGAAAAATTATGTAACGAGCAGTGTTGGGCTCGTTACTCAAAAAAATTTAATTTATTACTACTTACAATTAACTCCTTTCAAAAGTAATATTATTACTTTATGGCAACAGTAATTAGTTACACTACTAGTTATATTACTTTTCCTTCACGCCCCCCACAGAAGTTGTATTTGTATATCTTCCCCATAAAATTCTTCTAAAGTGTTACTACAAACATATTTCTGCCTCACCATTTGACCAAAATCCACACTGGATTGCAGTCAGAAGTTATTACAAACACTCAATAGTAATTGATAGTGACTTTTAAGTAGAAGTGTTTTAATCGTATTAATTGTTATGTGTAGCTTGAAGCTAATTGTAGCTATAATTTCTCTGTTACCCATATACGATTATATTTCATGTATTTTACCAAAAGAAATCACATTATTTCGTAAGAAGAAATTTTTTTCCAAAAAGATTTTTAATTATATATGTAATATTATTTATATCAGGATCAGAGGGATGTGGGTGGGCAAGCCATGTAATGCCAGAGTAAAGTAATGCCACAACTTACACAACGGTGTTCAGATCAACTTTGCTCCTGACAAAATCGATGTAATGGCAATATTTCCATCTGCTAAATGTAAGCTTTTCCATATTCCAAGCTTGTCTGCTGCACTGGTGACTTCATGTGCCTGTGCGAGTCATGAAAATTATAAAAATAAATCTAGGAATTATTGAATTGTTGTATTTCAAATCAGTAGGCATCTTACTGATCTTCCAAAACTTCCAGATACTAGAAGATAAATAAACAGTGGTACAAGAGGATGTGGTGCTGGTCCTTCAAGAGTCACTTTAAATCTGTCTATAAAGCCTATAAAAAAAACAGTCTTCATGTATATTACTACACTTTAGTATGTGATTCTTATATATGATCAGAAAATCAACTTGCATAATAATTATGCATGCACTGTATTTCAATTCCCAAGTGATAGTGCTTAAGTGAAACACTAGAGACCTTTTCTCAAGTGTGATAGTGTTCAAAAGGTGCAAGACGACGTCAGACTCAGGTGTCGAAGAGGAGATACCTAGTAGAGTATAAATTTGTGAGTGTCGATTAGGAGACTCCCCCGGTTAACTTAAGTCTGGTGCGTAGGGGAAGTCTATTACAGCTGAATGTAGCTATACTCATTAATAGACACGGTACTTCCTTGAAAATAAATTCCAGCACAGTGCTAAAACAACCATAATGAAATGACTCTTCACCTTATGCTTTACAATGAATTCTTTTAGAGAGCTACAGTACATATTGCAATTTATCTGTTCAATAAAATACCTAACTTATCTGTTGAATTATAAAACGCCATATCAGCATTTCTTCTACAACATTTCAAATCCCTCATTTCTCACCATCTCCGAAAAGCCAAGCTAATCTTGATTCTTGTTTTATTACGATCTCTGTCGCATTCTCTTTTTGCAAACACAAGCTTCTCTATTGGGCATTTTTTTATTTTAAAAAACAGTGATTTCCAGGAGGTTTGAAATTTAGTTGCTCCATGTCAACCTTTCTCACTTGTCGTAACAAATAACCTATGCCACTCCCACATGCGTCAAAGTAATTGGTGTGTGACAAATCAGGTCCTCCCTCAAAATCGTGTCTCTATTTGGACCCCAAGCGTACTTTTAGCACCTGATTACAATTCCTACAAAATCATGTTGTGATAAATGCTGTTTGAACTATATTATAATGACCATTAATGTCTGTATTAGTTTGCTTATGTACTAGCATAGCATGTAGACACCTGATTACCCTGATAGCTTAGTTTAAACATGCATTATACACTTACAGATTTAAATGTAATTGTGTTAATTTAAGAATTAAATGTCCAAATATTTCAGTTATAAAAAGTATGTAATGATGTTCAATTATTCACTTAATAGGCTATTATTATTATTAATTAAGTTTATCAAGTGAAAAGAAATTGTTAAATTTGTTTTATTATGCACTACACAGTAAGCTACACATACTTTAAACTAATATCTTTTGTTTGTGCTTGGTACAATCATTAACTGATAGAGACCCGATTTCGAGGGAGGACACGATTTGTCATGGCAACTTTTTTCCGTTTACGGATATGACATGCACGGGCGAGTGATGTTAGTATGCAATTTTGCAATTTTGTGAAAAGCATCCTGCTCTGTCGAAAATATAAACACTTATAACTTATAAATATAAACACTTAAATCATGTTTTGGAAGGATTGATGGTATATTGACTCATTATATAAATTTTGTTAATTTTGAACAAAAAAAATTATAGTGCACCTTTAAGTAATGTACAGTTATATTAAAAGTCCAAATTCAGTATTCACCTTATTGATGATCCATTTATTCATTCTCCATACCGCTTTTCCTAGGGTCTGGAGCCTATCCCAGCATCTTCTCGGGACACAAGCAAGGAAACAGGGGACCAGTCTATCGCCTTGTTGATGATGCATACTATATACAGGCAAACAAAATATGAAAGCAATATGCTAAATTGCACATTGTTTTCCCATAAACAAAAAACTAAAATGAAAATGCTAAATATAGCTTAATGCAAAAGACGGTTTGTTTTTACATACACTGTATGCTTTCTTGTAGTATGGATCATAAATAAAGTGTCCACTGAATTTTGACTTTTAATATCACTGTCTTAGTACATTAAGCGTTTTAGTTTGTTCACATACATTTGTTTTTCTTCTTTTGAGAAGTGTTTTAAATATCTGTGGCTTGAAACAGATGGAAAATTGACAGGCTGCAGTTTTATGGATGTTTTGCCACGCTTGCAGTCTCCATGCCAGTCACATGACCGAAAACTATGAATTGGGAGCTAAAAACAATATAAAATTATTCAAAATATTTAATAAACAAAAAAGGGGATGCAGGGATGTGTAAAACTTTTTGAATTACCAGCAGTCTGATGTCATAAGCAGACCAACATTGAATATGGGCACGCTAAATTCCACAGAAGGTTCCGTAGATTTCAGTGGAATTCATTGCAGACAGATTCCATATGGGATTGATTGTGAACTTTACAATGGTGCAGCATTTCCCTGTTGTCTGCTGAGTCTTGATGTACCATTACAAACGTGCTAGAATATAGTTCATTATAAAATAAGACAAGCTGATCACAATGAAGGACAGGGACATCATATTCGCCTATAAAGGTGCAGAGCAAAGCATGTAACTGCTTGTCTGTGAAAAGAGTTCGGGGCCACTGCAACATAACGTGATCTGAAAGACCTAAAAAGTTGCTCCAAGTGGATTCTCCCTGCAATTAGTGTTCTCTATTTTGCTTTGGATAAAATCTAGTATTTACCATTTGCTACTAACAAACATGACCTCAAACTTCAACACTGATTTCCGGATGAAAAGAAGTCAGAGGAGCCCCCACCATCTCTCTTTTACAAAAGCACTCAAAACAAATGCTGTCTGAGGAGAATACTAACTCTTTCATAAGCCCTGCAGGGCTTGCAAATGCTCTAGAGTTTATTTAAAACCAGTAAAAGATCTGGACAGAGCTCGGCCCCAGAAACACACCTAGTCCCTCAAGGCTTATTATAGCACAGGATCAAAAGTCCAGATGATAAATCCCACCCTCCCCTCTCAACACTTTCCAAAGGCCCTCAGTACATGTTGTTTTCTCTGCTACTGCTGCCAAGTTTCACACTGCAGTCTCTTATATGGGTTCATAGCGCCATCTAGTGTGAAAAGTCTGTGCAAGCCCATCCATCCATCCATCTATCTATCTATCTATCTAGATCCCCTTACAGAAAATGATAGAAAAAAATAATTGAATATTGATGAAATATTGAACACCATTTCAGTTAAAAGAATAGGTAAAGAATTTTGACAAAAGGTGTCTTTTTTTTCTTGGTTAAATTTTAAAATATTTCACATTTACATCCTCTTAGAGCAACAATTTTAGTCCATGCTTATTTCACAAATTCATTACACCTACCTTGCATATCCTTTGCCAGAAATCCATTCATCCCTACTTCTCCAAAACAATTTTATGGTACTGCATGTGTTAAAGAAAGTGCTGTAGTTGTTTTATTGCCATGTAGAAAAACTTCTAGTCTTTTACCCCAGTTTCATTCCTTTATTAGAACAGTATTTGTGGGGTGCTATTTAGGTGAAACAAAACTGATTAAAAATTTACC
>RJVU01073043.1:347985-391164 GCA_003731715.1 Anabarilius grahami | reverse complement strand
ATATATATATATATATATATATATATTATATAATATACAGTATAAAAATAATTGTAAATTATAATAAAACTATTATAAAATAAGAATGAAAAAAATGTGTCAGTTGTGTTGACATGTCATAATGCCTGGTTCCAATGCTAAAACCAAGTGGTATTCACAGCGTTTTCTTTACCGAAAACGGATCAAAATGACCGGAAGACAACCGAAGCCACATTCTCCCAGTGCTATGACGATGCTCTGTGCTCATAACCTGGGCTCTGTGTATCTCCCTACCCGAGGAAGGCGAAAGGGGTGATTCCTCAAGGGGTGGGGTGGGTAACAATGCGCGCTGTTGAATGGTGAGCGCATGGTGAATGAAGTTTCAATGGAGGAGGCAAGGATGCGCGCGACAGCGCACGCGCCACACCCCCGCCTTTAATTAAAACATCTCAGGGTTCGGCTGAGTGCGAGCGAAGATGGCGACAGAGTGAAGGAGACCACGGAAAGATGACAAGCCCCCTACAGACAGACAAACGCGCACGAGCTCTTCACCCCGCCGCCTCAGAGATGCCCGTGAATGAGTAAGACGCGGCTGCGTACGATGTGTTGTCAAGGAGATGCGGGGTAGGTGATGGAGTCTCGCGGCATGTGCTTTATCATGCACTTTCTCGGTAATTCAGACGCAGGTGTTTGCAGTGCAGATTCATTTTGAGCAGCAGGTGAAAGGGATGCTTCGAGCCATCATGTAAACGCCGCGGTGGGGAATATTGCGGAGGAGACCCGCCCGTGTGAGCTCGCGCTTTGTCTCCCCCTCTAAAATATGATCCCGGGCGCCTGGCGGTGTGGAAGGAAACTTGACGCCGAGTTAGAAATCTGCCGTGTGACCGAACCCATCGACAAACCGTGCGCGGAGCCGGAGAAGGTGCAGAGATGGCGCATGAGCCTCGCGTCACTGCTCTTTTTCACGGCGCTCCTGTCTGATCACCTCTGGCTCTGCGCGGGAGGCAAGCTCCGCTCGAGAGACCGGACTCACCGGAGAACCTGGAGCAACGCGAGTCACGACGCCCAGACGGGCCTTCGCGATGAGGACTGCGGGGTTCTCTTGAGCAATCTGACAGAAAACGCGCCAGAGTGCGTGGAGGCTGACGCGCGGCGCCGTGCGCCTCTGGAGTCCGCGTGCTCTACGCTTTACCGACAGAAGAGTGGCTCGGTGAGCTCCTCCTATTCTATACCGGTGCCCACGGTGTCGCCACACGCGTTTTTGGAGTACTTCCGGAATTTCAGCTTGTCGTTTTGCGACGCGCTCACAATAGCGGACCTGCTGGAGAGCATGACCAGTCCGGACGGGCTCAACTGCACCCTGGCGCGTGTCATTCGTGACCTGTTCAGCGGCGGACCGGAGGACGGGGACGTGTGCAGCGCGTGTGTTCACGCGTACATCAGACTCGACCAACACGCTCAGGAAAAATATGAGGAGTTTGACTTACTTACGCGCAAATATATGGCGGATGACTACTCAGTGCGCGCGCAAACACACCTGTGTCAGGTGAGAGGCTCTGTTAGTTACTACCAAAAACATTTTAGATGAGGTTGTGTAGATGGATTTAAATGCATTACAGAAAGCAAGTAGTAATACTAGCCACCCACAAGCTTGAGTGAAACATTTAGCATAAATGTGAATAATGTGAGCATGGTAATATTTGTGTTGCAGGCAGTGTATAAAGCCTGGCTTTGTGCAGAATATTTTCCAGTTCCCCAACGACAGTGTGTAAGGTGGCTCCCGTGCAGGCACTACTGTGGTGAGGTCACAGCCAGCTGCCCCTTCATCCTACCTGACAATGACCGTCTGCTGTATGCCGGCCTGCCCAGCTTTCTCTGTGCAGGTAAACGTCAGTCAGCGCAGGTAACACAGTACATACACTGTAAGGCTCAAAACTATATGGACAACCTCTTCTATTGCAGTAAATGTACAGAATTTTGTGCTTCCAACTTTATTGCAACAGTCTGGACCGGTTGCATGAAAGCATTTAAGTTAAGAAAACCCTGCCTTATAAGGTTAGGTTTACCCTTAGTGAGACATGAGTTGCCAGAAAAAAACTTAAGGAACCTTAAGACTGTCATTAAGTATTTTCCCTTAATTACTTAAGTGTTCTTTTGAGTTCTGTTATGCATTGCATAAAAGTCCTTAGTAACCATTTAGCCCTAAAAAAATTTAAGGGACCAAAGCAGGTCCTTTAAGCCGTCTGCTGAACTCAAACGCAATCTAGGATTCAGACACAGTATAAAACGATACGCTTTTTTCTTATTCTTGTTTTCCGATTGGAAAAATGTATAGGAATGCTGCTTGTTTGCTAATTGGCTGCAGTCTGTGATTAATGTACCCAATCAAAGTTAACATTCATAAATATAATTTCTGTTCGAATGCTTTTTTTGCTCCTTGGGAAACTAATGATAATGATATTTTAACTATCCAGTCAAATCAAATCTGTTATGTGGCATTCAAGACATGCTTTTAAAATGATGAATATAGGTGAATAATAGTAATAGTAATAATAATAACATTAATAATAACAATATGCACCAAAATAAATGTTATAAATTAAAAAATATATATAATATACACCACAGATCAAAAGTTTGGGGTCGGTAAGGATTCTTAATGTTTTTGAAAGAATTATTTTATGCTCACAACGACTGATCAAAAATACAGTAATAATGTGAAATATCACTATAATTTCAACAAACATTTTCTATTTTAATTTATTTTAAAAGGTATTTTTTTCCTGTTACTCCAGTCTTCAGTGTCACAAGATCCTTCAGAATGCTAATATGCTGATTTGGTGCTTATTATCATTATTACTAGTGTCACGATTCCTTGCGTCTTTGTTTTAATGGACTCTTATTTTGATATTGTTTTGTCTTGTTGTGCCCATGTTCAGTTCCTGTGGTTTAGTTCCTGTTTCCCTTGTTTCTGTTGCTGTCTTGTTTCGTTTACATAGCATACCCTTGTTCATTTCAACCCTTGTTCGATCAAAATCGAGGGAGCGAGGGTCTGTCCATATAAACTTCCCTCGTCCACTTCACGAAGTGGAACACACTTCAAAATGGCGGCAGGAATTCCCCCAAGGGGAAGTGCTTAGGGAAGTTCACGAGTGCGTGTCTAAAACTGGAGTGGAACGCAGCCTTGTTAGTTTCCTTATCAACCCTTGTTTGTTACCATGACAAAATATCACCTACACCTGTCCTTCATTTACCTCTATCATCTTGTGAATAGGGGTCATTTGCACGACACTGTTTTCAACTGAAAATTTAATTTATGCGTTTTGGTCATTCATTTATATGACAAAAGCATTTTGGTGGCCTGAAAAAGCAAGTGTTCAGTCTTTAGACGCGTAAGTGTCATCGCCAACTGTTTATTATACCATGTGTTAAATACCCATTTTTTGAGTGCTAGCAAAAACAAGCTGTTTTGGTGCATGTGTCTTTAAATGCAAATAAGCTGCTGCTCCCTGCCCCCCATCCAGAATAGTGCTTCCTTCAATCACAGCTTCTGCATGCATCAGATACTAAATGCTAAAAACAAGACATCTGCTTGGTTTTGATTATCACCTATATCCTGATCACGCTCAGGGACATTGCAGTTCTTCTTCGTCATGAAAGTTTATTATCTGCATGCATTTTAAAGCTATAGTATACCAGTATAAACTTTGATAAAATGTATAGTTTTCTGAGCATTTTCACTGGCAGGTAGATCAATGTCTCGTGAGTATTAAACTCAATTCTCTTCATGTTTTATTGTGCTTAAACTGTCAAATACACAAGAGGTTGACAAAAACACACAAAGTTCACATAAATACAGTTGGTTATGTCTGTGAACGTAAACAGCAGGGACAGAAATCGCATGTGTATATTAGATCTGTGGCGCATTCCCTTCAAAAACAAAACTAATCCATTGCATCCCCCGCGGCTGGGATGTCGGGAGTAAATGAAGACTGTTATGTTCACTCTTACATCCAACAACAAAACACCTCAATTGCTTACCAGACAATCCTGTAGCTACAGCTGGCTCGGCGTCAAGACCATGGCGGACTGTGTACAACTCGCTCAGGGCAGAGTCTATGCTAATACGGCAGTGTCCATCAACAGTCGTGGGCGGGGCCTGTACAAAGTGACGTCAGTTTGTACAGAATCTGCAAATGGCTTGTTCTGAGACACTGCTTATGACTCACGAGGATTTAAAACGGGAGTGGGAGGATTTTTATCATTATAAGGTGGTTGTGTACACACACTGCCAACACACATTTATGTTCAAACACCATGTAAAGGTGAATGTTGCATAATAGGTCCCCTTTAATGGGGATAACAACATTTCACATTGCCGGTCACATATATAATAATTGGCTTAAGTATAATAAATATTCAGGGAAGACAATTAGACATTAGACCTATAATAGGTTGGGGGACACTGGGTTGAGAACCACTGTTCTATATGGACCTCACTGTGTGCACAGGCTCATTGCTATGTTGGAAAAGAAAAGGGCATACTTCAAACTGCTGCAATGAGGTTGAATTCTTGAGAAAAAAATTTCCCCACAGAAATTACACATTTGGCTATATAAAATGGTTATTTCCTGTCCTTGATTCTGATTGGTCAATAGCTGTGTTTTATTAATGATAAAACACGGCTATGACCGCTTCACCCAACAGTTCTGTGTATCACTACACAACACTCTAAGCAACGTAAATTGTTTGTTCTCAATTGATATTGTTCAGTGGAGCTTACTGTATTATGTAGAATTGTGATAAAAAGATTGAGTGAGCGAGTTTATTACCTCCATTCAGATTTAGCATTTTCCTTTAGGTCAGTCCTATGTTCATAATAAAAAATCTGTTTAAATGTCCGATGTATTATCTTGTCCTTTTAACAGTTAAAGGGTTTTCCCGTGACTGACAGCGCTAGTCAGTAATTTGTCAGTTGCGTCTTGTTCCGTGTTCACAACAATTCTGTGTTTTCAATATAAAAGTCTTCGCTACTGACTGGCACACTCATAAAGACAGTCTTTGCCGTAATGGCGAAATAATGTAACTTCTGTTGCTGTTCACGGTCAGGGACTATTTTTTCCGGTGGAAGGAAGGCTTTTAGTGAAACTTTACTTCATGAAAGTTGCATTGATACATATATTTTTCGGCTTTAATATTTGTATTGTGTAGTAACCGTTTTATAAAAGCAATAAGGTACTCAAGGTTAGTGCTGTATCGTGAATAAATCATGGCTGAAGGGGTTGCAGGCACTCTGTTTCTAACAACGCCCTTCAGCTGTGACTTACTCACGATACAGCACAGCCTCTTGTACCTTACTGCTTACATATAGAGTATTATTAGATATTAAGCAGACACTTTGATCCATATGCATTTTTAATTGGTGGTCCCATGGATCAAAATGAAATTAACTAGTTAACCATTAAACTATTTACACCACTGTAACATCATAGTTAACATTTATTATTAGGAAAGGGAATTGCAAAGAATTTAACAATTTTGGTTCTGATTCCTCTCATTTGAATTTGTTGAAAACTATTTGGAAAATGCAAACTCTGTTGCCACATGTAATTAAATAATAAAAAAAGTATTTTATTTTTATGAAATACCACTGATAAAACTAATTTACTAAAATTACTAAAACTGAAATAAAGTTCATATTTAGTTCATATTAAATTGACATTTTCAAAACTAAGAAAAATGACAAAAGCACATAACTAAATCACTTAAACTAAAATTAGTATGAAAACTGAAAATATAAAAACAAAAGCTAATTCAAAATATTAATAAACATTGGGTTCATGGAGCTGCACACTGTTCAGTGAGTGAGTTGGAAAAAAACTCCAACTGATTTGTAAGTGTTTGTGGTTTAATAAGAAGAACCAGCTTATTGGAGATATTCATTCAGAAATGTTTGTTTTTGATTCACTAATATGACTCAACTCCTAAGAGCCATTGGCTCTGTGTACAGTGTACTCTAAGCCAGTGTTTCTCTCTTTCTCATCAGGGTTTGAAGAGGAATATTTGACCAGTCAGGGTCCAGACTGCTGTGATGTCAGATGGAGTGGGTGTGACTCCGCTGTAGGCGCTGCATGTGCTCTGACACGCCTCCCGGGCTCATTTTCTTTGCATAGGAGGTTATCATCAGGAGCGGTGTCATGTACAAATCGTCTTCATGGCAGTAAATTAAAACTGTGTGTGCTTGTTCTCTTCTTACTGCACACTGTCATCTCCATAACAACATTTCAGCATTGCAGCACTGGCTCCTTGGAGGCAATAGTACCTCTAGAAGAAGTTCCCATGAGAGAGGAGTAAGAGACTGGAACATCTCCCCCTTTTGGAAGACGCACATACTGTGAGAGTGTTTTTGTCTGCTGTGCATGAGACGAACCTTACTAAATGCCTGGAAAACACAGGAAGTCTCAAGCGTCTGTGCCTGTCTTTTTGAGGGTTGGAACATCTGGCTCGATCTGAGCGTGCATGATCAGTGTGTTTGTTTGAGCGAGTGAGGGAGTGAATATTTTTAACTGTTTTTCAGTGTTTCGTTTGTTTTATCAGGACTAACTGCACATGCTAAAACACAGTTCATGAATGACAATCTTCTTTTGTTTTAGATAACACTCGTGGAAACAAAAACGATTGTTTGAATAATGGATGGATGACATTGTTACATTTCTCCTCTAATAAAACCAACACTACTGGAGACATTTTTCATATTTATGATTCTCTTATATACATATTGCAGGAGCAAAGGTGGTTGCATCTGAATTTCGGGTGGTTTCTGCTGGCATTTTCTATTACGTGTTATTTTGTACATCTTTTAACAGTATTATTTTCTGTTTTATGGTCTGTTCATAGCTGTTCCTCTCTTTCTCTCTTTAAAGGCTTCCACACACTGCTGTAGCCAACACCTATTAACGCCTCTCACGTCTACTCATGGGTTTTATGTTGTTCTTGATGTTTAGGGCTGTTAAGGGGGCTTTACCATTTAGCAGATGCTTTTCTTCCAAAACAACTCAGTGCACTGAAGAAAAAAAAAAATACTGTGAGAAAAACTTCGGAAACATTACAAATTCACTCCATGTGGTCTGTCACAGTTCTACAAACTCTCCAAAAACAACATGAAAACAAGTTTGTAATTATTACATCAATTAGACAGAGTGGTTTGGGGAACTTACAGCATTTAAATAAGGGTCAGTGAAATCCACTTTCATAGTAAGTGTATATATTTCAGTCTGCTCTGTTGTCAGACTGAGAAGCAATTGTGGGAGAAAAATTAGTGTCCCAGAAAGACTGACTGCATTAGTGGTGAGGATTTAGACTCTTTTGGCAGGTTGTATTAAAACGTCAGTAGGTGGCGACAAGTGACTGTCTTTTTGACTGAGTTGGTGATTTGTTCATAACGATTCTTTCTAAAACAGTGATTCAAGGATTAGTTCACTTTCAAATGAAAATTACCCCAAGCTTTACTCACCCTCAAGCCATCCTAGGTGTAAATTACTTTCTTCATTCTGATGAACACAACCTGAGATATGTTAATAAATATCCTGACGCATCTGAACTTTAAAGTGGCAGTGAATGGGATCAATGAGTATGAGCTGAAGAAAGTGCCTCCACCCACATCTATCCATCATAAACATACTCATCACGGCTCTGGGGGGTTAATAAATGCCTTCTGATGCGAAGCGATGCATTTGTGTAAAAATGCATACCCATATTTAACAAGTTATGAAGTAAAATATCTAGCTTCCACCAGACCGCCTTCTGTATTCTACTTACGAAGAAAGTGTAAAACTCTCGCAGTTCAAAAAGTTTACACTACATCCTACGCCTTCCCTATTCAACTTACAGAAAAAGCTTAACTGACGTGACGCCAGTTCCATTTTTTCCGTAATTTGAATATGGAAGGCGGTCTGGCGGAACCTAGATATTTTACTTCACAACTTGTTAAATATGGATATCTTTTTACACAAACGCATTGCTCCACTTCAGAAGGACTTTATTAACCCCCTGGAGCCGTGTGGAGTACGTTTATGATGGATGGATGTGGATGGAGACACTTTCTTCAGCTCATACTCGTTGTTCCCGCTCACTGCCATTATAAAGCTTGGATGTGTCAGGATATTTATTAATATATATCTCTGATTGTGTTCATCAGAAGGAAGAAAGTCATATACACCTAGGATGACTTGAGGGTGACTAAAGCTTGGGGTAATTTTCATTTGAAAGTGAACTAATCCTTTAATTCAGGAATGATACAAGTGACTGGCTTTATTAGTCGGTCACTGAATCATTCATTCAAATGATTCATTCAAAACACTGAATTATTTAGGAACGAATCAAGTGACTGGCTTTATGGGTGAGCCACCAAAATATTCATTTAAACAATTAATTAAAAAAGAATAGGCTTGTTCGACTTGAAGCAGCGCTGCACAGACCGATCGTGTATCACATCAAAGTACCGTGAGAGTTATTCTAAAGCATACAGAGCTGTCAGCTCTCTAATCGCTCTTGATGTACTTTGATGTCATACATCGATCGGTCTGTGCAACGCTGCTTTAAGTCGAACAAGCCTACAGATTCATTTAGAAACGAAGCATGAGTGAGTCATTCAATCAAACAAACACACCCCTCCCTTTATTGCTCAGCCCCCAAAATGCACGAACACGCAATGCAAGAGTGGATGTCCCTTTATCATAGCAATCATATCATAATGCTTTGTGAAAAATAAAGTGAATATGACAAATGAATGCCAAGGAAGTGCAAAAAATTAACATACACTACACAAGAGTAGGCTGTACAAGCAGAAGTTAGTTGTTAGTCACCAGCAGTACAGCAGCTCCAGACAAACAACAACACTTAAAACTGTCTTATTACTATAGTTAACACAACAACAGCATATCTTGGTTCTGTGAAACATCAAAACCAATGTTACTAATGTATGGAGCAGAAACAATGCAAACTCTGTGTCTTTCAGGCCTTCCCACTCTTTAATGTTTCTCCAGTGCTGGAAATCTTTTCTAATATTAACATGGTTCCATAAAGCTCTTGCCTGTTCATAACCCTTCTTTTCCCAGTGATATTCCTCTGACCTTTTCTCTTATGTAATGTCTCTCAGCCAACTCTCTTTCTACAGTCTTCAAATCATGTGTATACGCCCCCTACCGTAGATTGGCTACAAGTGTGTTGTAGTACTCGGTCCAATCCACGTTCAACAGAGTTTCTCAGAAATCGCTTACTGTACCTTTAAGTTCTTCATGTATTCAGTGTAGTTGCAGCGCCTTTTTTGTTTGGCTTTTTTCAGTGTTTGCATACTGTAAAACAGGAATATTTCCAGGGACAGCTCTAGTCGGGGACAAGACACCAAAAACCGGGACTTCCCCAGTAAACGGGGACATCTGGTCACCCTAATAGATGGTTAAACACATCTAACTTGTTTCCTCTGCATATGTGTGTGTTCATTTCTCTGATTTTTTTCAGTTATCCAGGTCGTTGTTAGTCGTAAGGTA
Organism: Anabarilius grahami; assembly: GCA_003731715.1. Taxonomy (NCBI): domain Eukaryota; kingdom Metazoa; phylum Chordata; class Actinopteri; order Cypriniformes; family Xenocyprididae; genus Anabarilius; species Anabarilius grahami. Next base: position 381,637 of record RJVU01073043.1, on the reverse strand, counting down.
GAATTTACTGAACAGCAGCTGGGTCTGCTTATCCGTTTGTTGAAGACATTGCCCTTTATCTCAGTGGCTTCATCAGTTCTCTGTGAGTGTTGAAGTCTGAGAGATAAAGTCTGTGATCTGAGTCACTGGATCTGTTCTCATGCTGCTGCTTCAGTAGGCCTTTTTTTCCCTGCTGAAATTATCTCCTCCACTATCTAAACTCTTACCGGGATGTTCTTCATGAGCACAGACTTGAATCTTTCTGATTCTGATGCCAGTTCTCCATGTACGGACTTTGAGACTGTACTGTGGCAAACCAATAAGCCATGTATATCATTTTGTTCTATAATTTACCCGTCAAATGTTAGTGCATATCCTTTATAGGCCTGTGTGGTAATAGTTTTAGCCAGTAGGAGGGAGTGTTTTCTCATAGTGTGTGAGGTTAGAATGTATCTTGTATCTTGCAGTTTGATCAACATCAGTTTACCCCCTTCACTGTATACCTCTAGTTCATACTGTAAATACTGTTGTCTTCCTTTTTGTAGTGAAAAGAATAGCTATTCGTAATAAGGTCAAGAGACGCATTTCAAGGAGGACTGATCATGATCATTAGCTAATCTTCTAAACTCTAAAAATCTGTTCAGGAACGTTATCTCACTCACTAAAATAAAGCAATCATCTTTAGGATGTTTGCCATTGTTATTGTGTGCTGAATTTTGTATAAGCTACTGGCCTTAATAATTGTTCCTCAAAATCCTAGAACATTTAGTTTCCAGTGCCATAGGCCTATACATCTCTCTCTCTCTCTCTCTCTCTCTCTCTCTCTCTCTCGTGTGTGTGTGTGTGTGTGTGTGTGTGATTACTGTTTTCTTAAACTCTTAGCACCCTGATTCCAGCCTCTCTGGGCTCCGAATGGGCTGGATTCTCTGTTAAGTTAATTTGTATAATTTAATTTCAACTGCCCAAGGGTCTCAGAGCCATACCTGAATATAATTTTTTTCTCTCTTTTTTTTGGTTTGGTTTTATGCATTTGTTTGTTTATGTGCGCCTGCGTGTGTTTTGGCAAATGTTTTTGCGCGTTCGCGTGCGTGCGCGCAAATGCGTATGAGTGCGTGTGTTTAGAACTTGTTCCAGACTTTCTGGGTGGGTTGAGCTATTGTAATGATGCTTTTATTACATTATTTAGTAATGTCTGCGTTTATAGTTCTATCATGAATTGTCAGAGGACATTGCCTGAGTGTAAGACAGCTAGACCGTGCGCATGTGTGTGTGGCGCTGAATCGATTCAGCAGCAGTGTAGCTGTGAATATTTAAGTGATTTAAGATTAAAGAGTCTGGAGTCGAATAAAAGCGGCCCAGATTTAATATAAAACCATATTAAAGAGATTCAGCTTTATGAGGTCACAGAGGATCTGCAGTACACAGAGCACAGCTGTGAGTGGAGCGAGAACAGAGGAAGAGAAAGAGAGAACGCAATGAAGTGAGAGGTCAGATATCATCTATCAACCTTGGACTGAATTTTTCTTCTGAATTATATATTGAGCTCTATAGATAGACTTTCCCTCTGAGCATGCAATAATGCTGACTCAGATTATGATACTGCACCATGTTTACTCAAAGTTCTAAAAAAAAACAAACAGGAAAAGTAGTTCCATCCCTGCTGATCTCTTCGTATACCATCCATCCCGCCACTTCCATTCTGCTTTTTGCTGCCACTTTCATTGTTTTTCACATTATTGGATGAGAGTGACAAGTCTGAAAAAAGCAAGAGAAAGAATAAGTATTAGTGGTTTCTATAGAAAACTATTACTCAAACAACACACAGCAGAAGAGTCATGCAATTGTAATAAATAACTGTGTATTTTGGAGTTAAATTAATATGGTGTGAGTGTGTGCTTTGGTGCTTGACAGTATGATAAATGTGTGTAAGCTAGAGTGCATGTATGTGTATAATTTTGTTGTTTGAAAAGCCTTGTGTGTTTCTGTGCATGTGTGTCATTTGATGTTTTTGATTGGCAGTCCTGTCCTGCTTTTAACACTCAGTCTGCTCTGATTCTCAACATATGCCACAATTACACTACCAGTCCTCAGTTCTAACTCTTTAAAGATGTGGAACTTCACACACTTGCACGCTCACACATGCGCGCACACTCACTGAGTAAGCCTAATATACAAACATGTGGTTAGGGAAAGTTTGACAAGAAGGATCAAGCTTGTTTAAGAGTAAAATAAATAAATAAATAAATAAATCATGATCTAGTGTTTTCCTAGGGTCCTTGGGGGTCCCTTAAGGATCTCCAGGTGGGTCTGTGAAAGAATTTTCATGACATTTTTATATCTATAACTAATGTCTAACATTATATAGCTAATGCTTAATAAATCATTAATTATAATGTAAAAATGCGAGTTGTTTAAAGTGTAAGTATGTAGACCTATATGCTGGGAGTCCCTAGATCTTTGAAGTTTGAAAACCCCCTGGTCTAGAAAGACATTACATTACATTTACGTTACATTTGGCAGACGCTTTTATCCAAAGCGACTTACATTGCATTATACTATACATTTGTATAGTAAAATAAAGTATAGTATACATAGTATACTAAGTATAAGTATACTATACATAGTATAGTAAAGACTAAAAGACAACCAAACGAATTAGAAAACTCTCTTGACTTCATCAGCTAACTTATTTACAGATTGTTCCTTTCAAGAGGTTACGAAATGGGAAATATTGTGTAATCGGCAGCGAACGTGTGACGCTATTGGTAGCGCTATGATTTGTGTTTGTTTGCGTCCTCTGATGAATGTCGTAGTTGTAGTGCCTCGCGCTCTTTTCCGCGGGAGGATTTTCAATGAGTTGACGTCACCCCGGCAGCCAATCAGCTGCTAGGGGTCGGTCTCTGGAACTGTCCACAGTAGGTTATCAGCCTGAAACCTCGCAGTCCGAGGTCAGGAAGCCAGATGAGCCCGCAGAGAAGCGATTGCTCACCGCGAACAGCCCAAGCCAACAGTCGCTGAGAGGACGAGGAAGTTCGGTATGAGAGGCAATGCTAACTGACCTGCAAGCAGCCATGGTACCGAAGCGCGAGCCGGCGAAGTTGGAAGAGCGCGAGCGCACGCAGGCGGCGTGCGAGTGCCATAGCCAATGCAACAACTGTAAAATCTTCCTGAGTTTATTCATCCTCTCGCTCTCTCTGCACCTCGTCACTCTCTTCTGCTACCTGGACCTGCGCTCGGAGCTCAAACGCGAAATATCACAGAAAAACAAAGATGAGGTGTCATCAACGGGGCCAATCCCGCACTATGAAGCCACAGCGCCAGTGCTCCGGTTACCGGACACCGACCACCCAACAATAGACGATCAGGTAAACTGAGTTACTGAGTTATCTGTTGTTCTACACAAAGAGCAGGCAGGCAATGAAACTTGCTTCCTGCTCTCGTGTCACTTTGCTTCAACTTCTATTATTGAGAAGAGAATTTCTTATTGTCCCCCCCCCCCGACTATTGATTGTGTGTGTGTGTGTGTGTGTATGGAGACCTTTTGTTAGAGTCCACTTCCTCTAGGTCACTGCTTATAATACAGTTGGAGGTTTCCCTTATTTGACACACCCAGGTCAGGTCTTTGAGCATCTACTAATGAGCTGATGTGTAAAACATCCAAAATGTGCAGTGCTTTAGTCTTCTGTAGGACCAAGATTGAAAAAAAAGTAATTGTGTGAGACAGAAAGTTGAATGATCTTTCATTGAGTGAGTGCTGTAAAATGATATATTTGTCCATTTTTCACGAGCCATAGTCCATTTACACACATAAAAATCACTCTACTAAAATAAAACTTGATAGCATCAATTAAACCTCAACAACAATTAAAGAAGTGCCAAAGCCACAGCCTGCAGCGATTAGGTAATTTCATTTTTTTATATATATAACACTTTCTTACCGATGAAGAAAATCAAGCTGAAAAAAATCATAAAATTGAGTAGAAATGTCAAAATTGTGGTAAGTTAAACAATGTAAAAACTAAAATGTTTTTACACTGTATTTGTTGTAATCAGGTGTTGTGTACAACTATTATTAATATAATATTAATATTATAATATGCACATTCAGGCACAAAATGCAATCAGTATTTACCAAATTTGTTATTTGTATATTATGCCATTTTATATTAGCGTTTGATTAACTTATCACATACAAGGACAGAACCCAATCTGGAGCAATCTGCATTTTGGGGATTTTGCTCAAAGGCACATGAATTGCCCTTTGCAGGGGTTCAGTTCCCTGCGAGGGCCTTTAACCTTTTAACCCCTAGATATGACAACCACCTACCTAGTTTGTGAGCTAAACTTAAGTCACTGATTTAGATGAGCATTTGTCTCTCGCTCCACTCACGTTGTGCGTCAAAAGCCCGGGAGTAACAAGCTTCTCGTAACTGTGAATCGTTCACCTGCAGGGGACATTTGTTCTGTTTAAACAACATCTGTCCTTTTTACGAGTTCTCTTCATCAGACGCACTTTTACTGTCAGGCGGCACAGGTCGCTGTTTATTTAGCATTCGCTGCGGTTTGGCCCGGACTCGTGTTTGATTCCTTTGGCAAAAGGCCAGGCTCGTCACAGCATTTCCTGATGTTCACCCCGCGGGCAGTGCATTAGTGCTGAATCCAGAGCGCTTGGCTCAGGGATGCGTTTTATTAGACATAACTGGTGGTGAATTCTGGAGGTAGAGTTACACACACAGACAAATTCCTGCAGTGAATGAATGAATGAATCTAATGTACGACTATGGCCTTTCTGATGTGATCTGGGTGCAGAGACATCTCGTCCTTGGTGCACACAAGCGATACAGTAAAAGTTGGTGTTAAGGGCTGTATGAACGGTCTTGTTTGCTTACTGTGGTAATGAAATAAATGTTTTCCATCCAATTGTTTGTAAGGGTGTACATGTTTGCATTCACAATTTTCATATGTGATTTTAGAGTGTATAGAGCAGCCCTACAAAGTATTGTTCCTAGGCATGGTGTTATTGTGTGCATGTGCGTGCATATATGTGTCTGTGAGTGAGTATTGCGCTGATACATGTCAGAAGGTAGTGTGTAACCATGACAACTTTGATTGATGGAGGGAGGCGTGAGTGTGGTTAGTCTGTCAGAGTAAAAATTACGTGCAAAGAAACCACAAAGCGAGAGAAAGTGTGTGTGCAACATGACCACTCTGCTGTCATGTAAAAACTGCTATAATTAATATAGTTTCCTTAGGAAAACAAAAACAACCTAAATAATTTTTTTATTTGTTTTGATTTGTTGTATGGTTGACGTTTTTATGACAAAACAGTATTACTTAATACCAGTGCATGGTGTAAGTATAAGGTTACACAAAATAACGGTACTGTCAGGTACTGTCAGTGTGTATATACAGTGGGTACGGAAAGTATTCAGACCCCCTTAAATTTTCCACTCTTTGTTATATTGCAGCCATTTGCTAAAATCATTTAAGTTCATTTTTTTTCCTCATTAATGTACACACAGCACCCCATATTGACAGAAAAACACAGAATTGTTGACATTTTTGCAGATTTATAAAAAAAAAAACTGAAATATCACATGGTCCTAAGTATTCAGACCCTTTGCTGTGACACTCATATATTTAACTCAGGTGCTGTCCATTTCTTCTGATCACCTTAATTTGAGTCCAGCTGTGTTTGATTATACTGATTGGACTTGATTAGGAAAGCCACACACCTGTCTATATAAGACCTTACAGCTCACAGTGCATGTCAGAGCAAATGAGAATCATGAGGTCAAAGGAACTGCCTGAAGAGCTCAGAGACAGAATTGTGGCACGGCACAGATCTGGCCAAGGTTACAAAAAAATTTCTGCTGCACTTAAGGTTCCTAAGAGCACAGTGGCCTCCATAATCCTTAAATGGAAGACGGACAAAACTGAGCTATCGGGGGAGAAGAGCCTTGGTTAGAGAGGTAAAGAAGAACCCAAAGATCACTGTGGCTGAGCTCAGAGATGCAGTCGGGAGATGGGAGAAAGTTGTAGAAAGTCAACCATCACTGCAGCCCTCCACCAGTCGGGGCTTTATGGCAGAGTGGCCCGACAGAGCCCTGACTTAAACCCAATTGAGCATCTCTGGAGAGACCTTAAAATGGCTGTCCACCAACATTTACCATCCAACCTGACAGAACTGGAGAGGATCTGCAAGGAGGAATGGCAGAGGATCCCCAAATCCAGGTGTGAAAAACTTGTTGCATCTTTCCCAAAAAGACTCATGGCTGTATTAGATCAAAAGGGTGCTTCTACTAAATACTGAGCAAAGGGTCTGAATAGTTAGGACCATGTGATATTTCAGTTTTTCTTTTTTAATAAATCTGCAAAAATGTCAACAATTCTGTGTTTTTTTGTCAATGTGGGGTGCTGTGTGTACATTAATGAGGAAAAAAAATGAACTTAAATGATTTTAGCAAATGGCTGCAATATAACAAAGAGTGAAAAATTTAAGGGGGTCTGAATACTTTACGTACCCACTGTGTGTATGTACACTGCGTTCCAAATTATTATGCAAGTGACATATCAGTAAGATTTCAGTACAATAAACATTCAGATTTTAGTTTTTCTAAGAAAATGTTTGTTTGTTTATTTATCCATGTCTTTTTAGTTAACTGGTATCAATATCAGACAAAATAATTTGCCAGATCTATGGAAACCCTACTTAGAGGTTGTTCCACATTATTAAGCAAGTCACAGTTCTCATGCAATATGTGGAGGAAGAAAGATCTTTCTGAAGATGAAAAGCATGAAATGGTGCAATGTTGTGCAAAAGGCATGAAAACAACTAATATTGTGTGAAACTGAATGGAGATTATCGAATTATCATAAGATTTGTGAGTGATTTAGAGCACAGCAGAACTCGGTCAGATAAAGGCTTATTAATGAAATTTCCTGTCAAAAAAATTAATTGTATTAAAAGAGCAGTTATAAAAAAGCCAGTGTTGAGCAGCAAACAGGTATTTGAAGCTGCTGGTGTCTCTGCAGTCTCAAGAAGCTCTCCATGCAGGCTGGCAGTTGTGCGTAAAGATGCATTTTAGCCACTCCAAACCAAACCTCACAAAGAGAAACATTTACAGTGGGTTTAGAAATACATGAAGACTCATTTTTAAATAGTTTTATTCATTGACTAATGCCATACTACAATGGATGGTCTAAATGGATGGATTTCTGGATGGTTGGTGAATGGCCAACACATTCCAACAAGACTGTGATGTCAGCAAAGAGCTGGCGGGTGATGATTTGGGCTGGAATATTGGGATGTGAGATGGAAGGTCCCTATAGGGCCTCTGAGGGTATTAAAATGACTTTTGCAAGATATGTGGAGTTCATAACTGCCCATTTTCAGCTATCGTCTAAAAAGGAGGATAGTGCATAGTACAATGCACTATTGTACAATGCACTATGCACTATCCCATGCTGCAAAAAAACACCACGGCAATAAAACCATTTGAAAATGTATTTTTAAACCCACTGTAGATGTTTCTCTTTGTGAGGTTTGGTTTGGAGTGGCTAAAATGCATCTTTACGCACAACTGCCAGCCTGCATGGAGAGCTTCTTGAGACTCCAGAGACACCAGCAGCTTCAAATACCTGTTTGCTGCTCAACACTGGCTTTTTTTATAGCTGCCCTTTTAATACAATTAATTTTTTTGACAGGAACTTTCATTAAGAAGCCTTTATCTGACCGGGTTCTGCTGTGCTCTAAATCACTCACAAATCTTATGATAATTCGATAATCTCCATTCAGTTTCACACAATATTAGTTGTTTTCATGCCTTTTGCACAACATTGCACCATTTAATGCTTTTCATCTTCAGAAAGATCTTTCTTCCTCCCATATTGCATGAGAAATGTGACTTGCTTAATAATGTGGAACAACCTCTAAGTAGGGTTTCCATAGATCTGGCAAATTATTTTGTCTGAGATTGATACCAGTTATCTAAAAAGACATGGATAAATAAACAAACAAACATTTTCTTAGAAAAACTAAAATCTGAATGTGTATTGTACTGAAATCTTACTGAATTGTACTGAAAAACTATTGTATATACTTTAGAGTAGTCAGTGTGCTGCTTGTATAGCAGTATAGATTTACTGTCCTCTAAAAATAACTCAACATACAGCCATTATTGTCTAAATAACTGGCAACAAAAGTGAGTACACCCTAAATGAACATGTCAAAACTGTGTCCAAAGTGTCAAAATTTTGTGTGAGCATCATTGTTATTTAGCACTGTCTTAATCCTCCTGGGCATGGAATTCACCAGAGCTGCACAGGTTGTTGCTGGGATCCTCTTCCACTCCTCCATAATGACATATGTTAGACATATGGTGCTTCTCCACCTTCCGCTTGAGGTTGCCCCACAGGTGCTCAATAGGGTTCAGGTCTGGAGATATACTTGGCCACTCCAACGCCTTCACCTTCAGCTTCCTTAGCAAAGCAGTTGTCATCTTGGCAGTGTGTTTGGGGTCGTTATCATGTTGGAAAACCGCCGTTCGGCCCAGTTTCTGAAAGGGAGGGCATCATGTTCTGCTTCAGAATTCACAATTTTCTTGGTATTTCTCACCAGTGTGTCACCACACATGCTGGACACCATCTGAGTCAAACAAGTTTATCTTTGTCTCATCAGACCATAGGACATGGTACCAGTAATGCATGCTGTTGGACAGGTTGTCTTCAGCAAACTGTTTGCAGGCTTTCTTGTGAGCCAGCTTCAGAAGAGGCTTCTTTCTGGGACGACAGCCATGCAAACCGACTTGTTGCAGTGTGTGGCGTATGGTCTGAGCACTGACAAGCTGACCTTCCACTTCTGCAACCTCTAAAGCAATGCTGGCAGCACTCATGCATCTGTTTTTTTAAAGCCAGCTTCTGCACCTGACGTACAGCATGAGGACTCAAGTACTTTGATCGACCCTTGCGAGGCCTGTTCCGAGTGTAACCCGTCTTGGAAAACCTCTGTATGACGCTGGCCACTGTGCTGAAACTAAGTTTCAGGGTGTTACCGATCTTCTTATAGCCTAGGCCATCTTTATGGAGAGCAACAATTCTAATTCTCAAATCCTCAGTGAGTTCTTTGCCATGAGGTGCCATGTTGAACATCCAGTGGTCAGTATGAGAGGATTGTACTCCAAGCACCAAATTTTAACTGCTCTAATACAAGATATGCAAATTTGTTTGGTCCTATCAAGCAGACAAAAACATGAACATGATGAATAGGACGTGGCTTTGCATGGTTAAAAGACGTAGAACTGTTATCACTTAGGGTGTACTCACTTTTGTTGCCAGCTATTTAGACAATAATGGCTATATCATATCATCAATAATGGCCGTCTCATTAAAGCACATCCATCTCTCTGTTTGTGTTCCAGTGAAGGTCATACCTGTTAGAGTGGATCAGACTTGCTTTTCTTTTACAGTTTAGATGGGATCTTTCCTTTGTTAGAGTTTATGTGAGAGAGAGAGTATGGGAAAACGAAGGGAATATTTTCCCCATCAACCTCTCTCTTTTTCTCTCAGGCATTATGGCATGTGGCCAGATCGCAGTGTGAGCTCTCTAATGCACACACACACTATTCCTTATTAAGCTTTGTAGGTATGGGATTCCTCCTCGACAGGATATTACATTAATGGATGGAGTCAGCCACACTCTAATTACTCTCCATTCAACTATTTACCGCTGTAACTAATACACACACAAGTTTCTCACATGCTCGTGGTGTGTTAGCCCGAGTCCTTTGTCCTTTGAGTTAGCAGTGAGGAGTTAGCAGTAAGGAATGTGCTTGTTGATCAGCATCTTAGATCTGATATGGCTAACACTATATATCCCAGAGCGCTGCTCTGCCTGACTGATTGCAAAAGTGTGTGTGTATGTGTGTGCTAATGAGGGATCTAAGAGCGAGTTCACCTCAGCCAAACAGGTGTTAGAGAGCTGTGCTCTGAAGAAACAGAATGTTTGCACGACTTTAATGGCTTTACTTTAAACAGCTGGATCTATTTAAGGAGTCCCAGACAACAGCCAACACACAGATGTGTGTGTAAGTTTGGGAACCAAAGCTTTAAAATTACACATTAGAGCGGCATGATGATTGGATGGATGGATGAATGTAGATGGATCACTGAATCAACCTGACTACAATAGGTCACACAAATGAAACTGAAAGTCTTTTTTAAGGGTCAGATCAGGCGGACACGCGTTTAATTTTTAATTTTTTAAAATCTTTTTTACAAACTAAATGGATAGAATTCTATGGTGTCGGAGTAGCTCAACTCTTTTCATGACAGTATGGCTTTTCCACTAACAAGCTATTTTAAAAAAAAGTTGCAGTGTAGCGATGTCACACTACATTGCCTTTATCTGTGATTTTGTATTGCGCACCTCTAGTTTTTAGCTAAATTATCTAATTAATGTTTGCCTTAATTGTTCATTCTCGTTCTCTCATAAAATATTGAAAATTCTAAATAGTGAATCAGTTCATTTGGATGATTCTTTTAAATGAACCAGTTTATAAATGTAACATTACGGGACATTGTTTACAAGCTTATTTATTGACGTCTTTCTATGGTTGATTGAGCGATTACATGAGACATGATTTTGTTAAGCTTTACTGTATCTTTCAACATACCTTCTGATGTTCATTCAAGTTTATTTCATGCTGTAACTAGTAGTAAAGCGGAAGTGATGATCCCTTCACATGTACTTCGTGATGCCGCTTCGCTTGATTTGAGGCGATCTGCAATTGCGAACAGCAATCTGTCACGCCACATTAAAGCGCGTCACCTGTATTTACTGTTAGAATTTTACGATAAAATGAACAGAATTTGGAAGTAACAAAGCACGGAGCTTATTGCGAATAATTGTATGGGAGGTGCACTACACTTTTCTGTTCATTCATCAACTGAAAACAGCATAGATTAAAAGATTGATTCTTGGGATTTTGGAATTAATATCAGTTCATGAAAATGAGAATTGATTAAAATCGAGAAATCAATTTCTTACCAAGCCCTAATTCACAGTCCTGTTGCTGTTATTGTTTTTTGGTGGGTGTGACTTCATCTCCCCTTTATTTACTGTTCTTGAGCAACATACCAATGGTAGATGCTACCTACTAAACCATGACCTCTGACCCTTCACACAAGCCCTGCCAGCTCAAAAACAATTGGAAACACATCAATTGCCTCTTTTTCAATAAATTAAGCTTTTTAAATTTTAAAAAGGTTTTTTTATGATTAATGCACTCTAAAAACTGCTGGGTTAAATATGGACAAAACCAGGGATTGGGTTGTTTTCACCCAGCCATATTTTTCAACCAATTTTGGATTTATTTTTTTAGCCAGCAATATAGTAATATAGTAAAAGGCGTGTTTTTGCTCACCCCCAAATAGGGGCAAATATGTGGGGTATTATAAGCTGAAACTTGACCAGACCAGAGACTTATATTACATCATGTGAAAGAGGGCATAATAGGTGCCTTTTAACCCAACCTGCTGGGTTTGTCCATATTTTACCCAGCTTGGGTTTTTTTAACCCAGCATTTTTTAGAGTGTGTAAGCTTATATTGGTTGTGACTGGAGTCTGAACACACTGCCCCATTTTCAGCATGGCTGTCCCCAAGTAACCCAGTGTGTGTGTCTGCTGGCCTGTGTTTCTTAGTATTTGTTTGTGTGCGCATATCAGTCTGCCTGTAAGAGCCTGTGTGTGTATGTATAACATTGTACGTATAATAACACCCATTATTCTGGTCCTGCTTGGCATTTGTGAGGAATGCTCTGTCTTTCTGTTGTGGTGTGTGTATGTGTGCGTATGCGTCTGTATCTGTTAATATTGTATTTTGTCTCTGTTGTGGTGATTTAAACTTTTCGCAGCGGTTTGTGTTTCCTGGTGGTTTCCATCCTTGTTGACATCTGTGCGAGTGTGTGTCTTTACACAGGAATGTAATTCCCTCTGTTGAATCCTAAACAAGTTTGGTTCGCCCTGGGGTTCACCGACTGAGAGAGTTCCAGACAAACATTATTGTCTGTGACCAGGCTATGATCTGTCATTAAGCTTAGAGATCAAGAGGTCATGTGTGAGTGTGTGTGTATTTTGACAAGGCCTCCTGTTATCACTCCATTGAAATGACTTCTCTGAATAAAAGCAGTTAAGATGTTGTATGTTAAATTAATTTGAGCATAGCTGGGTGGGTGTATTTGATCATTTGTTGCCTTTGAGGAAACCTCCGTCCATTTGGAGAGGTAGAGGACAAAAAGAAGGGAAGATGAGTGAAAGCTTGACTAAACAGGACAATCTAGCTCAGTATCTGTGATATGTGAACCTCCCTGTGGTTTGAGATGAGAGCAGAGGCTTGTGTTGTTTTTGGAGTCATTACCAGCATATTCTTGATGGTCCTCTGAGAATCATATGAAATGTTGTTCTCAATAATGTAATCCATATGTGATAACATGCTCATAATCTAAACCTGCTCTAATCTGTATGTGTGGACGTGCACATCTGTATGGGGTGTGTTTGAAAATACTCCGATCCAGATGAGGCTCAAGTAAGACTGATGAAGGTGGCATTTATAATCATAGATATGTTCATTATGATGTTCTTTACTTGTGCCCTTAATTCTGATTTCTTGTTCAGTGTGTTGTCCTCTTGCATATCCGAATATCATTAATAATTAGAGATGCACCGATGCATCGGCCAATAATCGGTATCAGCCAATAAAAGAAATTATTTTCACTATATGCCGCTTATTTATAAACAGCCGATGATCAGGGCCGATTATATCCTGTCAATCAAAAGGGGGCAGAAAAACATGTCAGACTGCAACTCGTACTGTGTGAAAAAAATCTCTCGAGTTGAATTTAGGGCAAGTTAACATGACAATAACGCATTAACAGTTAAAAAATAGTGACATAAAAACAGGTTCTATTTGACCCTACGAATCTCCTGCAGTTCAAGCCAGTTTTTCCCTACACCAAAAATTGGTGCATCTCTATTAATAATTAGTTAAAGGTGCATTTTATTGATTCAGAGAGGCAGGTTATGATTAATGATTTCAATAAAGATTTCTGCTTCTCTCAAATAAATATAATCATCGCAATATATCAAATATTTATGTAACCAATAATAAAGTAAATGCACTGTAAATGACAGTTTTGTGTGCTTCATTAATTTATTTGCGTTAAATTATTTTAACAGTTAAGGATTTTGATTTAATTGCATGCGTTAACGTTGACAACCCTAATATATGTCCATCAAAAAACCTTTTATTGGTCAACCCCTACACTTTACCTAGGGCCTTAGCAAACTTTCCGTTCATATAGTTGGAACACCTCTTGAGATGGTCATTTTGGCATAGTTTAAGGAAATGAGTGTAAATGTAATGGTTAACCTTTTGTTAGAAAACTCTGTGTACTTTGCAAGGGGCCTCCCTTACATGACCATGAAGCTGTTTTACATATGGTGACATTTGTGTGAGGCTGTAATGATACGAATCTGAATATGGATGCCATGCCCTTTGAGATTATATCATTGATTTATGATGGCTTAGATGATTGTTCATGTTTTTCTGGCTAAACCCATGCCCTGCGTCATATATCTAGCAAGACTCCGGAAATTAATTTAAATTTGGGTACATAAGGATGTTTCTCTGCTGTAGAAATATGTAGGACATATGAAATAATTCTATTATTAAAGAGAGGCTGGCATTAAAGTAAAAGTTTTTTGGCATAGAAGTATTGTCATCTTTTGATAAAGGAATCGTGATGTCATGATATCAGTGCTTTGGATATGGGGAAATCAAAAACTGATTTTATAAACTCATTCATACATGGACACAAAACATTGTCTGTCTCTCCTCTTCATTCTTTCTCTTTTTCTCACCTTCTTTCTTTCGCTCCTTCCTTCTATACAAAAGCTGTATGTTCATTTGAGTGCTCGTCAAGCTGTTGAGCAGATGTCTTCTCTCTTTTTCTCTCTCTCTTACCCACTCACTAGCCTCTCTATCTCTTGCTCTCTCTGTTTCATGTGGTTTGTGGTTTGTCCCAAATTGGAATTGTTTAAAAGCCACAACACAGAGCCCTTTACACCAGGCAAAGCAGAGGAGGGGGGAACAAAGCCAGCAAGAGGGAGAATAAATCAAGAGAGCAGGTGGAGAGAAGAGTGTGCCAAATTGCAGACAGGTGCGGGCCAGCCTCGACAGAATCACCATACACTCGCATGTAAAATACTAACCACTTGATCAGCGCTGCTCTTTCTGACCACCTGACAAGCCCGCAATGGCATCATCCACCCGTTCAAGTCAGGGTCAGGGCAGCCACTGTCTGATTGGAGGACGAACAAGGAAACTTCTGTTATTTGTTGATTTTTGGGTTGTTCACATCCTATGATTGGTTGACGTGATGCCTTTTGCCACTTTTCTTTCAAGTTGGATGTCTTGAAAAAACATATAATTTGAAACTTTAAAAGAGTTATCCCTGAGGTCTCCCATGAAAGAATGTTTCTTTTTTTTAAGGTGTTTTAATGAAGCCCTTAAAGTCTGGCATTAACAACACAATATAGAAACAAATGTATTGAAAAGGTGGAGCAGCAACTCCAGTATTGGACAACAAGCTAAACTCATTCCAAGCACATGTGTGTGCATATGTGTATGAACGTATGCACACATTTGTCTTGAAAGGCACTAGATCACATGTTAATTTAAAATTTGTTCTAAAAAGCCAGACTGATGATGGTGTGAATCTGTGAGTGATCATGATAGCCAAAGCGTGTGTGTGAGTGTGTGTGTGTGTGTGTAAATGCATGCGTGTTGGTGGGTGGTGTTTGGAGCAGAAATCATCTGGCATGTTTAAAAAGAGTCTTCAAGAACCAAATGACATCTCCAAAATTATATATTCATAAATAAAAAGTGGGTCTGCTGCTGAGGCATTTGTATGTGTTTTTGTCTCTCTTTAAAGAAATAATTCACCCAAAAATGTGCATTCTGTCATTACTTGCCTTTATGTCCTTCCAAACCCCTACAACTGTTTTTTCTTCAGTGGAACACAAAAGAAATTCTGAGGACTGTCCAGTTGCTCTTTATGACGTGTGTCCTATGTTGTTTCCCATACATAAAGTCTTTATTTTTTTATTTGGGCTTTTGCTCTGAATTAAGTCATACACTATCCATGGGTTTCAAAGACGTCACTTCCGCTATGCCCGCCGCCATATTTGTGTCCGAGATGGCAACTAACACAGCAGCGCTTCATTGTATTGATGATCATCTTTAGCTTCAGTGCAAGCGCTCAGATAGCAACAGAAAACATTTTCTACGATTGTGGCAGTCATATTAATAACATTTTAATTGTATACACTATTGTATTAAAATATTGTGAATTCTAGTTGCTGTGTTTCGGCGAGTCGTTATAGGAAGAACGCATCCACAACAGGAGCTATTCTGACTACGTTACTAGTTCAAGTTCATGCGTGCATGATTTTGTGCAAATATAAGTTGTAATATTATGTTTATCTTGTATAAATATATATATGAATTACCCTGGGATGTGTTCCGTTGAGTTAATTAGCAAAGCGCTTCAGTTTACAGGTGTTCATTCAGCGTGCATAACGTTAGCTCAAACAGTAAGTTATCAAAATGAGATGATTTGAGAAAAAAATCTGTTATTGTTCGTGATCCTTATTATTAATCAAACCATGTGTTGATGAAAATAATATTAGAACAATATAAGTGCTAGTTATTAAGAATAATGCATTCATTTTTTTGAAAACATGAAAGTTTTAAAATTACAGTAGTAAACATTTTTAATGACTTAATCATTGCTGTTTGAGCTGCGCACGCTGAAGCTGAAGAGAATCAAAACCCATAAACTGAAGGTTAATTAACTCAATGGTACACATCCTATATAAGATAATTCAGATATTTATACAAAATAAAAATATTACAACTAGTATTTGCACAAAATCACGCACAGATGAACTTGAACTAAGTAAGGTAGGCAGGCTAGTCAATAGCTCCTGTTGTGGATGCGTTCATCCTGTAACTCCGAAACACAGCAACTAAGCCCAAAGAATTCACAACGTTATATTACAAGTATATACGATAATAATATCATGTAGGCTATAAGAAGACAGTCCCATAATGTTTTGCCTTACTTTTTGAGTGCTCGCGCTAGCTAGATGATCATCAGCTCTGCGAGTTATTTACCTCAACGAAACACATCCTTTATGAGATTAATCAGATATTTATACTTAATAAATTTAAAAAATGACGCTAATGCACAAGTGAAGTTTGAACAAGTTATGTAATATATATATTTAATATTTAACTCCAGTAGACGCGCTCTTCCCACAACAACACGTTGAAACAACAACAGAGAATTCACAACATTTTATTACAATAGCGTTCTCGTTATAATGTTATGTAAATTACAGTCCCAGCAGTTAGTAATGTTGTGCATTGCTGTTTGGCTGCCAGTGGTGTGGTCTCTTCTGATTGAAGCCAACAATTCCGCCGATCTAACTCCTTTGGGGTCGAATAAAATTGTAGTTTGGGGTTTCTCTGACGACTGTTAAAACGGCTAACAACACAACATATCCCAGATATATTGTAAACTTGTTGTGAACCTTCTGAGAGTGTTTCGTTGGCCTTCCTCTGACAGTTGTAGCTGCTGTCACCATAGACTTAAACAGGGCGCGCAGCTGTGACCGGACACAAATATGGCGGCGATAAAATACAGTGACGTCACATGAAACCCATGGATAGACTTGCTTCCAAATTGCTTAAAGAGATTATGCTTTTTTACTCTTTCAACTTTCTAAAACGTCTGCAAAGTTACAAAGCACAAAGTCCACTCCAAAGGGAGTTTTTCTATATATCATTAAGCACTGTTTCTGAACTCCCTGAATCATCTTGATTGTAGTCTTAAGTTTTCCTCTGGGAACGTATTCTTCACAGTATTTCTCAATGAAATAATTCCTGCTCAAGGCATAGGCTACACAAAATAAAGGGGACGAGGCCTGGGTGAGTTGCATTAGTAACTACAGTGCTCAGCATAAATGAGTACACCCCCTTTTAAAAGTTACGTTTTAAACAATATCTCATTGAACACAAAAACAATTTCCAAAATGTTGACAATACTAAGTTTAATATAACATCTGTTTAACTTATAACATGAAAGTAAGGTTAATAATATAACTTGGAGAACAAAATCTTCAGTTTTACTCAAATTAGGGTGATGCAAAAATGAGTACACCCTACTGAAACTCTCTGGAGCAAAGCTAAATTTTAGACTACAAATGTCTAATTTAACAAGAATTCAACCACAGGTGAGTCTAATTATTCATTACACAGGTGTCCAGCAGACAGCTAACTATAAAAGAGTTTCATGCTGTCAGCAATGGCACCACATGGAAGAGAAATGTCACAAGACCTGAGAAAGAAAATAATTTCTTTACACCAGAAAGGTGAAGGCTTTCAGTGTCGGGGAGCTGCATTTCATTGATGGCATCAGTGGTACAAAATTTTTTAAAAGATGTAACTGTAACCATCTCACAGAGACGTCCAGGTCGTCCACGGAAGTTAACACCTCAACAGGAGCGTCTTCTGATGAGAAGGGTTGAAGAAAATCGGCATGCAAGTTCACTGCAGTTATCTAAAGAAGTAGAAAGCCAAACTGGGGTGACTATTTCCTGTGACACAATACGGCATACACTGCAGAGAAATGGCATGCATGGGTGCCGTCCACAAAAGAAGCCTCTCCTAAAGCCCAGGCACAAAAAAGCCCGCCTAGAGTTTGCCAGGGCGCATGCTGACAAAGATGAAGACTACTGGGACTCTCTACTCTGGAGTGATTAGACCAAGATAAATGTTTTTGGAACTGATGGCTTCAAAACTGTATGGCGTCGCAAAGGTGAGGAATACAAAGAAAAAAGCATGGTGCCTACAGTGAAACGTGGTGGCAGTGTCCTTATGTGGGGCTGCATGAGTGCTGCTGGTGTCGGGGAGCTGCATTTCGTTGATGGCATCATGAATTCACAGATGTACTGCTCTATACTGAAAGAGAAGATGCTACCATCACTCAGTGCCCTTGGTCATCCTGCACTTTTCCAACATGACAATGATCCTAAACACACATATAAGGCCACTGTTGGATTTCTGAAGTAGAACAGGGTAAAAGCGATTCAGTGGCTCCTGATCTGAACCCAACCGAACACCTATGGGGAATTCTGAAGATACAAGTTGAGCATCACTCTCCATCCAGTCTCTAAAACAGGTAATTCTTGAAAAATGGAAAAAGATAGATGTTGTAAAATGTCGCCAACTTGTTCATTCCATGCCTAGAAGACTTGGTGCTGTCATTATACAAAGTACTAGATGTAGTAGTTTTTGTTGTGGGGTGTACTCATTCTTGCATCACCCTAATTTGACTAAAACTGAAAAATGTGTAATCTTAAGTTATATTATTAACCTTACTTTCATGTTATAAGTTAAACAGATGTTATATTAAACTTAGTCTTGTCAACATTTTGGAAATTGTTTTTGTGTTCATTGAGATCTTGTTTAAAATGTTACTTTTCAAAGGGGGTGTACTCATTTACACTGAGCACTGTATGTCATATCGAGATCTCGATAAATGTTATGTCGATAACGATGATTAGCTCTGGACATTTTTACTTGATATGAATTACCTTTCCAGTCTCACACAGCAGAAATAAACACAACAACAGCATATTCACAGTGAATGTCCACTACAGCAGCAAAACTCTGCTCAGTGCCGCTGACAATGTTAAAATGCCTCAGTTTTGGGTTGTGTCTGTAGCGAGTGTTTAATCTGTTTTTGTTTTTTTTCAACACACGGCAATATAATCATCACAAATACAAGCGATTACAGTTGGAAATTGACAAGCTTTGTTTTTGAATGCCCTAAATAAAGATATGCTGTCAATTTAACAAAATGTTGTAAACCCAGCCAGTATAATCACCGTGAAAGCATCCAAACTACAATATTTAGCGCACAGCTCTGGAAAAAATTAAGAGACCACTTAACATTGATTTCTGAACTTGGAGTGGTCTCTTAATATTTTCCAGAGCTGTATAATAACCAGTGGACACCAAACCAAACTTGCGTTACACTAGAAAATTGTTGGAAAAAAAGTAACACTACGTCAATGGAAGTGGTTTGGGTAACAAAGTGCCGGTTCACACAGAATGAATTTTTGCGGTGGAAAATGCAATTCAAAGTTAAGTGGAACAAAAAAAGAGACTCGTTTTTAAAAGTTTAACTTTGAGGGCTTCAGTCTAACGCATTTGTCTAACATGTTTACATAAAAAACCAATGCAAAAATGTGCTCTGTGTGAACCGGCCCAGACAGTCTGCAAAATATGTCATCGTTCCAACCAAGTTGGGAAACACAACAAACCTTTTCCTGAAACTGTACCATCCCAGCCACAACATATAGAGTACAAAAATACAGTCTCATGTGTAGCATAATGACTGGTTTACAGTGTTTGTATTTTGCACTTTTTACTTAAATTTCTAGAAAAAGCTATGATATTATTAGGGGTGTAACGATACACTCAGCTCATGATTCAATATGTATCACGATACTGGGTTCACGATACGATACGTATCGCGATATTTTGAACAAAAATTTTAAAATGAAACTGAAATTCAAATTGAAATTGTTTTTTTCCAAAGAAATAATACATTTTCAATAACTTTGTTGTGCATATACAACTTAATAAGAATTTACATTCTCTCTTCATTTACTCACTCTCATGTTGTTTTCACGCATCACACAAGGATTTGAACGTCCGTGTTTACTACAGTATGTGCGTCGTTGTAAATCTGTTCATCATATAAAGCCATCGTGTCTCCTCAGAAGACTTGAATTTGGATTAGACCGCTCAATTGATTATTTTTACGATCCCTTTATGATTTTTTTTTTAGATATTTTAAGTTTTAGGAGAATTGACTTTAAATGGAGGAACCGAAATCTCTCAGAAATAAAAAAAATAATATCTTCATTTGGGTTTGGAAGATGAACGAAACTCTTTTAGGTTTGAAACAACATGAGGATGAGTACATGATGACAGAATTTACATTTGTGGGTGAATCATACTTTATAAATACAGTAAGCTGAGTCTTGGATACTAACTTGGAAACTAACTCTATATCATGAGTCATGTCGTTTACATCAACGATACATATCGTCACATTTTTATATCACAATATCTTGATATAACGATGTATTGTTACACCCCTACAAATTATATATCGTGATAAATATCGATATTGATCAATATGGAAAAAATGATTGTGATCATATTTTTTTGTCATATCGCCAGCCTTAGTTTTTGCCATGTCCAAGAGATGCTGTTTTTTCCACCCTGGATCTAGTGCGGTTATGGTAAGGGATGTGACATTTCCAAAACACACTCAAAGTGGTTGATCAATCACAACACACTGATCCATCCGACCAATCAGAGCACATTGCGCTTTTCAGAAGGAGGGATGCTTTTCTTCATAGAGACTGGAACTAAACAGAGCATTACTGACAGATGCTGCAACAATGTAAATTTGAACATTCAAGCATGAAAACCTATTCTAGTAGACCCCCATAACAAAATAAAGATTTTTTAAAAGGGCATAATTGGTCATCTTTAAGAAAAAAATGTGTTTAAAATGAGTCCTTTATAGAACTTCAAGATGTAAATGGCTATGGATGGATTGTAATAAAATAATATTGTATAGAAAGTTTAACTGTTTTATACTCGCTGGAGTATAATGAAAGTTATTTGCTCTGTACAGTATTGTTACCATATCTGTTGGTACTATTGTAAAACAACCATTACTCATGAATTCATTATAAGACCTCATCTGTGTGTATATATACTAGAATTTCAGTGTTACACAAAGGTTAATATTTCTTTAGTTTTAAGCCAGCTCTAGTGACTCATCCAACAAACATGAGAATGAGAAGGATGAATATGGAGAAAAAGGTATCAGAGAAGAGAAATAATGAGAGAACGATTGAGGAAAAACAAAAATAGGAGTGAGAAAGAGGAACATTCTTTCTTCTGTGTGCTTGATGAGCCAAGCCTTTTTTTTGAAGCTGTCATGGTTTGCAAACAACACAGCACAACACACACGCTGAGACGTGTAATCCTTGAAAAATATGTGGAGGCCTCTGTGATCTCTTGCTTACATGTTTCCCGTCTTAAGTTCGGCATAAATATTTGATGTATGCGTACAAATCTGTGTGCGTAGTCCAAGATGCAAGAGTTTGTTACCGATGACCAGGCCCACATGGGATCTGTGCCTGCAGAACTCTGCAGATTTCCACAGAATTTTGACAAAAGCTTGACACATTCCTTACCCTTTTGCATGTTTGTTAATTAAATATTTTGGATAATATGATTATGCTTTCAGCTACCAGTATGAGTACAGTAAATTTAAAATGCATTCTGCAGAATTCTGGAATTTTACCCCAAAAATCTATAAACAAAATGCAGAAGTATGCATAGTTCAGTCTGGGTACACTAACAACACTGTCTCATGTTGTTTGTTGGGGGGAAAGTGAGTGTGGTTATGGTTAAGTGGTTGGTAAAGAGCAAATCTGTTAGAGTAGTTAGTGTAGAATGGTGTGCATGTGTGTGTACATATGTAATAGTCTGTATTAGCATATGTGCATGTTTGTATACTATGACGTGTGTAGTTTTGTGGTGTGGTATTGATTCAGCTTTAAACAGACCATGTACCCGCTATCCAGAGAGGTTTAGATGAGGCTCAGAGGTGAAGACTAACAGATGACAGAACCGACTTCTTTGAGCTGTCCTTGATTTTCTCTCTCTCTCTTCCTCTGCAGCTGTTCATTTTTCTGCTGTATTCTGTTCATCAGCTGGTATTAATCCTTCCAAACACTCAGGACACTTCAGACAAACGGGAACGCCTCACTTTACAAACCACTTATGGCACCAGACACACGACCCTTGGAGTATGTGTTTGAGAATGAGAGAGATAGAGAGGAAATGGAGCCCAGGGTCTGGTTTTATTTAAGATGGCAAATACTTGTATGCAAGCACATACAAACTCGTATGCACACACTTATGCTCACTGGAACAGTTTTCGCTTAGCTACAGTGATGACAAGCAGAAATAGCCTGACTGTGCAAGGATGAGACAAAGTTATAGGACGAAATGGGCTTATGTCTACCCACACACTCATTTGTGGTTTTGTTGAAACATTGATCACTTGCCATCTCTAGATATCAAACAAATGTGTCAATGCTGAGAAGGACAAATTTGATTTGATTTATTCAGCAATGATGGATGACCTAAACCCAATTTGAGAATGTGCGTATTGCGTAAGGCTGCTAGTTGACCTTGTCACATTTCTAGATTCACATTTAGATTCTGTCTTCACTCTGGGATTGCTCATGATCTGATGTTTTACAGTGTTCACACATAAACCTCACTGGGACGCTTCTTTGTGAATCCAAAAATCTTGTCTAATGTCATGGCCTGATCTGATTGCAACCTCTGGAGCACATTCTGCACTCATTTGGCAATATTCATGGGAGGGTGTAACAGTTTTTAGAGGTTGCTCAAGTTTAGCGGAGGTCTCGGAGGATTCCATTACGAGATCTGTATATAGAAGCAGGAGCAGGGATGACTGCTTCTACAGTGCGTTTTGACAAAAAGATTCAGAGCTCACATTAAACCTGATTTTATATGTACAGGTTAACTAGATATGTACAACTATAACTATTAAACTTGTTAAGATCCAGAATGCACCCTAAAAAAGGAACACTGGATTTTTTTAAAGACTGCATTCTGAACATGCTTGCACAGTGCCTCAAAGCATGTATTTAAATTTAAAAATTAGCCATTTAAAAACAGTAATTATTCAGATAAGCAGGGCTGTGCGATTAATCATAATTGTTTTTAGTTTCGATTTTGGCTTTCAACGATTGTGAAAACAAGATAATCGAGGTTCAGCGTACCTTCCTTTCCTTCACAGTGGTGCGCTTTCGTTCCTCACTAAAAGGCCAAACATCCAAATCAGACAAACAAGTTAGTGTTGTAAAATGCAGTCTACTGTTGCTAAACTGTGGGACATGTTTGATATTAAACAGCGTTATTAAAAGCGCATTAAGCTGCAAAAGAGACACTGTTCCCTAGGGTGCTTTCTGTGCGCACGCTCTGAGTCTGAGCCGAACGCAGATAAGCAAATGGGCTTCGGATACGTGCCTTAACGCGTACACACAAAATGTTTTTTAAAAAATGTCAAAGTGCATTTTTTTTAAGAGTATTCACATGAACACAGTGGGTTATATCTTAAGTAAACGCACACAGTTGAGAAAGAAAATGCCTGTGTAACAGTATATTGGATCCAATCATTAACATTTAAAGTGACAGCAGCATAATAAACCTGCTGCAGTCTGTCATTAATGATGATCAAACAACAAATGACAAAGGAAAATCACTCACTGATCTTGACTGAATAACTTTAGTAGCTTTAATAAGAATTAATCTATATTTAATGTATACAGTAAGACTATGCAGTGTTTTTTGTTTTTTTTACATTTGATTATTACACTTTTTGTTTTGTAGGCTATTACTTATCTGAATACCACTGTTAGCACATCTTCCTGAAAAACTTAACACTGTTTATTTAATTTGTATTTTCTTTCTGTTGTACTTATTTGTCCCTATTGTTTGTAATTAGTTTCTTTGTTCTTATTGTATTGCTGACTGATTACTTGTTTTATTTAATTGTTTTTAAGGACGTGTATGTAACACAGTTCGTATATATGAGAAGAAGGAGGCGGGAACCGGCGAACGTTCAACATAAGTTTAATATAAAATAAACAACAGAACAAAACGAAAGTAATGCCGGCAGACCCTCACGGACATCTGCCGGCCACACAAACAAAATAAAACATAAAATAATATCCAGGCCTGGTCCTCTCTCGTCCTTCACTGTCGTCGCTCCTCCTTTTATGCTCCCGGAGCTCCTCCGTGAGAGACTCGAGGCCGGCGCGCCTCCCAGGTGGAGCTCATTATCACTCGCGCCACCGGCCTCGCGCCGTTCTCTCACGGCTCTCGCCCGCCCTGGTCGCCACAGTGTTCTTACATTAGTTAATCTAGTATTAGTTTTTGCTGAAGTATTGATAATTGTGAAATTTCACTAATATTTAAAATTACTCATATCGACTTTGATCAAATCACCCACCAATAAACATGTTAAATAATCATGATTTAAATATTGACCAAAAATAATCGTGATCATGATTTTTGACATTACCGGGCAGCCCTACAGATATGTTAATGCAATCTTGGTCTCCAAAAGGACAAAGAAGTCTTTGGTATACGTAAGATCTTCTCAAGGCCAATTGACATGGCTCTGACAGACACGACCAACAGTGACAGTCACCAGATTACATTGCATCACTTCTCAGACATTCCAGACAACACCAACAGACTCAGACGGGGTAACACACTGATCCGACAAAGTGTTTGTTGTCTTTGGTCAGTGTCTATTGGTGCAGTGTGAATTAGCCTTTAGATTAAACTGGAGGTGTTTCTCACTCCACACCACAGGTTAAAAATATAATGAAGAATACAAATTTGGGTAGTTGTAGTATAAAGCTCACAAAGACAAAGGAAACAGTCTTTAATATAGACCTCACTCAGGAACACGCTGGAAAATGGGTCAAACACACCTCAGCATTAATGTAGACCGGACAAAGGAACTCAGGAAGCACATGGCTATAAATACTAAAGCAAACGAGGAACAAATAAGATAATTAATTGGACGACGGGTGAACAGAATGACTAAACAATACAACACAGGAAAACTAGGTTAAATGACAGGGCACTCACTTATGGGAAAAAAGTTGCCAGGGCATTCAGCAAAATAACTGACATGTGAGGGCACGTAAACAATAACAACATTTTTATTTTTGTGCAGGGCTTTTGTGCCCAAACAATCAGACTGCAAGTCATATGCAATATGATATGAAGGAGAGAGTGTGTCTGATACACTGGAACCAATAGGCTATTGACACACATCTGTGTTTTGTTTTGCATAAAAATGGAATGCAGTAATCACGTTTTTTCACTGATGTCGCTACGCTTTTTCTGCATTTATTTGAAATTATTTCAGTTGATTAGATTGGATTTGGAGCAAAAGTTGTACATGTTGTACAAGTCAACTCATATCTTGTGGTTTTGGCAATTTGATAACTAGGTAACGATTATGAGACTCTGTTGCAGTTTTGCTGTGTGTAAATTTTTTTCTGATAACATGCTTTCTACTATCCCTGCATAATATACAGAGACAACTCCAAGGCTGACTTCCCAAAAAGTTTAAACACTGTGGCTCTGTGGCCATATCAGAAATTGCTCTGTTTGTGTGAGTGGTTTAATGTGTCAACTTCTGGCTCATCCAATGGAGTGATTTTGGTGCAGGCTACCATCGAAAATAGTGGTGGGGCTATTATTTTAGTTTGTTTTTGTGACATTAACTGTGCCGAATTACAGTTTCTGAATATCGGTTGTATAATAAGGAAAATGGGTTGTATAATAAGGACCAAGAGATTAGTTTTCAGTCAGCTCTATTTTACTTTGTAACAGTCTTTGCAGAACCACAAATCTGTTCTTCTTTTTTAGAAGAACAGATTTCTTCAAATTGGATATTGGTCTGTTTACTGTAATAGAGGGCATAATGGCTATTCCTCTTATTCCTTTGTTACTGTGTTATGAACTCTGATATTTGGTTGGCCACAAATATGCAGCCCAGTAATAAATCTTTTGTGTGGTTTGTTTCGCTGTACTGTACGAGAATGCTTTGTGAGAGTGTGTAATGTGAGTAAATGTATATTTATTTCCAACAATATCAGTGGAACCCAAAGCATCCGTCTTCTCATGCTTGTGTGTGTGAATTTGAGCAAGATGGGTGTTTTTCAGAATCGGCAGCTATGTCAGTTTGTTGACTACATCTTCAAAACAGCTCTTTACATCTTTCAGTCTCTTTCTGTCTCTTTATCTCTTGCATCTGTCCTCTGAGTCATAACAGTTGAATCATTTGCTCCTGCTGAACATTGCTCTAATTGGGGTTGTGTGTTTTCATAGCTTTTGTTTAATTTATTTGGTGTTTTTTCTTGTCAGAAAGGAAACTAGAGACTGATCTTCTGCCCAGGCTGAAGTGTATGTGCCTAAGTGTGAATATGAGCATACTGTTCATATCAAGAATTGTTTTAGATATGTGTAGGTGTGTTGTTCAATAGGATGTTGCTTTTAAAACTTGCTTTTAAGTTCATTGATGGTGAGTGTCCACTGCACTGTGTAAGGAGAGTGAAACTACAGGATTTCCTCTGGAGATCCACTCTCAAGATCAGTTTTTTATTGGTAAATCTATGCCAGTGTTTCCCTCACCGCTCATGGCAGAAGCAGTCATATTTTGCCTGATTTGCCTGATAAAAGAAAATGCATCTTTCTTTTAAATTGTCCTTGTGATTGCGAGCTATGCGTAGTAATCAACAACGCAAAGATCTGTCATTCGATTCACAAACAAATGACACTTATGAACTGATTATTTTGAGTGTATCAAAAGCATACAGTCTGATTCATGAACAAATGACTCTTTATGAACGACTCACAAACTTAAGAGTTACTGTTTCAATTAGTCTGACGAATCCTTCTCTACTTGAAATTGAAATATATAATTGAATCAAGAGTTTGTGAATCCAAATTGAATCCGGAAATTTGAATTAATGCCCAGCCTTAAAATATATTTCACCCTAAAATCACCAGAATTTATATTTTGAATGAAAAATGGAGCATATTTTTTGTGTTTAATGCATTGTAACTTTTTTTAAAAATCAGTCAACATTCTGATCTGATCTCTTATCGTCTTGCCAACTTTTCATTTGTGTCAAGCCATCATCGCCATGTCCATGACACATTTATAGTGATCGTCTTGCATTGTAGATTAATGTTTTTTTTTATATTTTATTTTATTATTTGCATGATGGAATGATGATATAATGCTTTTGTCTCCCATGGGATGTAACATGAAATAGAGCAATAATAGATGAAAAGACAGAGGGAAATGAATCCAACACTAACAGCAGTCTCAAAGCAGGAACACATGCTTTGATCAGCTTCAACACTGAAATCTGCAGACCGAAGAGCAAGTAGGTCATCAGAAGGTTTTCTTGTGTTTCCATTTTTGTACTTCTATCCAGATTTTTCCAAAGGTTAGCTCATAGTTTGGATTTAAAACCTATGAATAAAATCATATTAATAGAATATCTGGTTATTTTATCTTCATAATAATAATAATAAGAGCATTCCTCCTGGAGGAAGACAAGGTGACATGAGGATATAACAGGAGAGGAGAAGAATGGGTCCTATTGATGAAGAGGCCAGTTAGAGTTTATCACTCTTTGCATCTTTGTCTGTGTTTGTGAGTGTGTACGCACATCTCTTCCAATGTTGGTCCCAGATGGGCTCCAGCTGTATGAGTAAAAAGCCACATCCAGCTGTCCATGCTGTGTGTGTCACACTGGCCTCTAACTGGAGAAACTCACCGCTTATGAGGTGAGAACATGTTGAGACCACTGTCACATAAGGTCTGGCACTTTATGTGTGTTTTATGAAACCGCCAGCCATTGTTGTAATCGTTGTAATAAGCCATTGTAACCAATGTTAGCATATTGAGAAATGACATACTTGCACGTTCAAGCCACACATTATACGATGAACGTGTGTGCTTTACTTGAAAAGTTGTCCTGTACCAAACTCAAGTCCACATTCCTATCAGGTCAAACACCGCTCTGACCTGCTAGTCAGTATTGTGTGCTCGGAAACACACTTTGTGTGTGTGTGTTTGAGAAAATATAACTCTTGCCAGAGAACATTTGATTTCTGATGTGCTCTTTAGCCAAAGCAAGCAGAGCTGTAATCAGATTGCCACGGTAAAAAGATCCCTCCACTGAGGGAGTGACATCATTAACTGTTGTGAAGGTCTCTCATTCTGACACAAACTGTTCGACAACCTTGACATACTTTGCTGAAACTCTACTAGAGTCCTTTCTTTTAAACCCTTTTAGAAAGTCATTGAACTTGTTTAAAGCCATTTGCTTCACGTAAATGAACCATAACATCATCTGAACACTCTAGATGTAACAATGTATGTTATTATTGTGTGTCAACAATAATAGTTGTATCTGGAATTTTTGACATTGTGGCTAAACATTTTTTATTTAATAATAAATAGACATTAGACATTATTTTTTTATAAGACATTATAAAATAGGTTCATCATAGTCATTGTATGTATAAATAGCTTTTTGTATGCATTTTTTAAATAAATTGATAGATCCGTTAAAAAAAAAAAAAGAGCACCTTTTATAATCCTCTTTTACTTTTGAAAATTCAGCCTCTCAAAATTACTTGTAGTGTTTCAGGTTATTGGGCCAATTTTGGGGATTCCTGCCTGATTTACTACCTGAATTCACCCCACATGCTTTCAGATGGCTATGGTGCTTGGTCTGTTGTTTGCACATTTTAAATGTCATGTGCTGGAAGCTTTTGTGCTCCTCTGAAAAGGGGATATGTAATTTTTATTATTAAACTCTTGGCTTAAATAGCTCCAAATGATTGTCTAATGATGGTAATGACGTGTGATTTATGATTGACCGGTCGTGAGATGGTCTCCCTGGAGCAACGCAGGATTAACTGCCTCTCACAATATTGTAATGGTGATAGAGCTGGCTGTGATCTCAGAAGCTCTCCATTTCCTGGAATACATCTTCCAAACTTTCAGCTAGAGGCCCAGATCCTTAACCACTAAACTACCACTGCAGTCTGTCAGATTCTCCAGTTGAATCTAGGCATATGTCTCTTCTAGGCATATGTCCCATGTCAACGAAACGTCTTCACATGCAAGTTATTTGATTACACCCTGATTTAGCATCACATTTTCATACACATTTCATACACGGACTTGAGTGTGTGCATCTCTAGAGGATTGCATCTCTCAGTAGGAGTTTAATTGTATGATGTCAAGTGAGCTTCATTGGTCCAGGAGGACTGCGGTCATTCTCAACAATGAGAACATCTGCTCAAAGCGAGTGCTGTCTTGCTCTGGGATTGGGGCATAATGTCAAACTATCAAACATGTTAATCCATCCTGACATTTTTTCCCTTCTTCTTCTAGAACATTCAGGATTTATCACGCAATTCTGTCAACAGATCTCTGCCCATCAGTGTTTAATTCATGTTAATGGGCAATCAACAATATGTGGATGGTTTATTGAAATATTTTAATGTCATTTATTGTACATCTGGTATCTTGTGGGGTTTGACCATTCGATCTCTGAGGGTTTCACCACTGAAGTGATAATTGACATGATTTGCAAAAACATGCTTGTACCGCTAAAAACTAATTTTGTCAGCTATTTTTTTAATTTAGTCTTAGTCTCAGTACTGTTTAGTTTTTTAACATATTTGGTGAACCTTGTCCTATTTTTGTTTATTCAAGTTAGGGGTGTGCGATATTGACAAAAAATGATGTCTCAATATTTCATGAGATTTTGTCAATAAGGATGACTAGATGATATTTTGCTGAGTGTGTTATTGTGCTGGTTTGGGACTGCCATGGACAGCTGACTCCTAAAGTCTTTGTTATTCATATTTTGTGCAGTGTTTAGTTCACAGTAGTGACGGTAATTAATTTTTCCAATAAGTTTAAACACTCTTTGTGTGATTGCTTAACTATATTAAAGAAAATACTCATACAGGTGTATTTTTACTAAGGCTATATCACACCGTGTATGCACTTTATAGGCGTGTTTTTGTTTGGTTTTTGCCAAATGAGGGACATACTCGATAATGTCAGATTGCACATCATTAAAACAACAATTATGAAATTATTGTAGACAATATATATCGCACCCCTCTAAGTCAAGTTGTCTGAGCATTTTAGTCTAGTTTTAGTCTGTTAAAATTTAGTCATATTTTCGTCATGCTGCGTAATGGTTAAATTATAATAATGATTATTTTGCTCAAAATTATAACCAAGACTAAAAGCACGCACATCACCAGCAAAAATATGCTCAAAAATGGCTGCTCGACCAAAAAAAATTAATGAAAAACAGGAAAAAAGTCGGCACACCAAAGCTCCCAAAAATAAGCGAAAATTTTTAATATAAGACTCACACCAGGTTACGTTTCGAGCACACAGGCTCTCTGTCAGACAAGTAAAAACATTTACCTAACAAGCCTTTATAGTAACAGGTGATTAATCAAGTATCACATGACAGAGAAAAAAAAGGACAATACATACATATACACGTTATGGAACACAAAGGCACAAAGAAAAATATAAGATATTAAATGTGAGAGTCAAAATTTAAACATGCCAAATTAATAAAGAAAATCATGATAACAATACAGTTATCATGTGACTTGTGACAGACCACAGACTGGCCGAATTACCATTTAATTTAAGCAGAATATCTCAAATGGAGATCACTAAACTCTAGCTTGTTTGTCTGTGTTTTCGGTGGGTTTCTTCTTTTTTTCAGATCATCTGTGGTGGCACTTCTGCATTGTAGAGAGCATGTGCGCATGGTTGCCAGATTGCAAAGATTAAGTAAAACAGAAAAAACTGAGAAGAAAATGAATCCTTTTCCAGAAAGGCTCTGATTGGGGGATTTAAGTTGCCCTTGACATCTGGCAACCGCATACATAAACGCTCGTAGAAGAGGCTTGTACAGCAGTCTGTAATATTTTGTCGCCTCTTTTTTTTCCGACAAAAATTAAGAGATTTTGGTTCAAAAAAATTAACTACATTTTAGTCTCATCTTTTCATCAACGATATTGCATGTTGATATAGTCACAGTTTTCGTTTAATGACTTTATTGCCATCTTGTCATCGTCTCGTCATAGTCATGATAAAAAAGCTTGTCATCGCACTTATTTTGTGATAGATTTCGTTAATGAAATTAACACTACTGAAAACAAAATAATCGAGAGCTTTTTATAATAGATCTTTTGTTTGGATCCGAGTCCATTTGACATCAAGTTCAATTTGTTTGGTTGGAGTGAAAATGACTTTCTAAACTCAAGTGCGCCTCAGTGAACCACTTGTGAGTGGTTATTAGGCTTAATGTAATAACCACATATATTTTGGAATTGTGTGAAAGTGGAAAAAAAAATGAACACAGTGGAATTTGTGTTCACAAAAAGTGTTGGTATACAAGCCAAAATTCTTGCAAACCATCCTGAAACTAATCAAGTCCTACAAAGACTGACAGAAACAGTGTAAAAAAAAAACAGTCAAGTCTGAATCACAGTTTATGGCAATGCAAGCAGCATGAATCTGGCATTAGAGATGTGCACTTTCATTTTTTTACCCATATCATCTCGTCAGTGCAGCGCTGGGTTTACCAGAAACAAGGAACACAGCTGAACCTGCAAAACACATGATAAATCATTTACATAAGGTAAACGTTGACCCACTAAACTAGTGCTAATAAACTTTTGAGTAAACTTTTTAGGGAATCGAAAACATACGACACAACCTGTAGTCTGGTTCACAATCAAATGATTCTTATGAACCAATTCTTTTAATTAATTGTTCAAAATGACTTAAAGATTTTATATTCTTAAAGTTGAGGGTTTATAACTGAAGTGTTCATGAGTTTACAGTTTTGTAATCATTTCACGCCTTTAATAACAGTTATAGTTTTTCACAAGAAATTATTTGCAATTTAAAGTTTACTTTACTTGACATCTACAGAGCAGTTTTTGATTGTGTTGATTTTAGTATTTTTGTAATATACCAAATTAGAAGGGTCTCTGAATAATTTACAGCATTAGATGAGAGAGGATTTCTTTCATATGTAAACAAATTTGACAATATATCCAAAATATGCCCAGATAAATTGGAATCAAATTGAGGGCTTCTGAATCTGAATCAAATCAAATATTTAGTATTTTCTGTAGCGATGGTAGTCATAGTGATGACACAAATGTATAGCATTTTGGACCTAGTTAATAGACCCTGCTGGGCACTTATCACTTTGGGTTAAGCAGAAGGGTGGAAATGAACTCTGGTTTGACACAAATAACACAATAAAAAGTCACATTACATTGTGAGAAGTGTTTAAATGTGAGATTTTTTTTTTCTTCTGTCAGAACAGGTCAACAGCAGGTTAAAACTGTTTGCATAGAGGGAAAGTTTTGAAAAAAAAAGGCCCCTAATGTTTCAGAAAAACAAGAAAAATGTAAATAAAGTGCAGTGTATTAATGTGATACACACATGCTTTCTTGTATTGTGCTGTGTTTGTGTTGCAAGTATGGGTGTGTGGTCAGTCTGATTAAAAAGGTTGTTTTTCACTGGCTGTCAGCGGAAAGAATGGAAAATGTCAAAATAAGTATGAGTGGAATAGATGCTACTGTTAGCTCAGACCACACACATACACAACTTCTTCAACACGCAATGTCATACAATTCAAACAGAATAAATTAGACCTCATACAGCGTGTACCCTTACTATAAATATTGTTTCAGAGCAACACATGTGTATGTGTGAGTCTACACACGTGTACGTATGAGGGTGTGAGTGTATCTGTCCTCGGTGACAACTGACAAACTAATCACATGCACGTATTCATCACGCGGCAGCGTTTATCTGTTCACAATCTCATGTTTTACAAGCATGAA
The DNA here is from genome assembly GCA_003731715.1 of Anabarilius grahami. Taxonomy (NCBI): domain Eukaryota; kingdom Metazoa; phylum Chordata; class Actinopteri; order Cypriniformes; family Xenocyprididae; genus Anabarilius; species Anabarilius grahami. The sequence continues at coordinate 348,887 of RJVU01073043.1, read as the reverse complement.
GAAATGTACACACATGCGGACACACGTTTGAGGGAAGCAATTTTAGCTTGATGGAGCATTTGACCAATCAGGTTGTGGGTGGTCGAAAAGACAAATCTCTCTTTCTTTCTCTCTCTCTCTCTCTCTCGCTATAACTTGTGTCCTGAGTCTAGTGTGTTTTGGTAACACTTTCCAATAAGGTTCAATTGCTTGTATTAGTTAATGCATTTGGTACCCTACCACTTAAAATATTGGAGTCGTAAGATTTAGATTTTTATGTTATAACAATTTAAACAATTTAAAAATATCTGTTTTCTTATGTAACATATATTTTTAAATTTAATTTATTCTTGTGATGGCAAAGCTGCATTTTCAGCATCCTTACTCCAGTCTTCAGTGTCACATGATCCTTCAGAAATGATTCTAATATGCTGATTTGGTGGTCAGGAAACATTTCTTATTATTATCAATGATGAAAACGGCTGTGCTGCTTAATATTTTTGTGGAAGCTGTGATGCGTGTTTTGAATGTTTATGGATTATATAATGGATTGAAAGTTCAAAAGGACAGCATTTATTTGCAATCTTTTGTAATATTATTAATGTCTTTACTGTAACGTTTGATCAATTTTCGATCATCCTTGCTGAATAAAAGTATTAATTTCTTTAAAAAAAAAAAAAAATCTTATTGCCCACAAATGTTTCAACAGTTTTTAGTGCTATAAATGGATTGTTCATTCTTAGTTCATGATAACTTATACATTAACTAATGTGAACAAATTGAACTTTTTTGTAAAGTGTTACCTTATATATAATCCCACTGTGCATCTCTTGTAATATTGCAGTTAGACAAAATTTGTAATGACCTTAAAGAGAGAAAGAAATTTGTGCACAGTTGAAAAAGGGTACAATGTTTCCTTTAGT